>CAJNJA010015847.1:0-11582 GCA_905231915.1 Symbiodinium necroappetens | reverse complement strand
TATATATACACACACACACACATCTTCTTAAGGATTGAGGCTAGTGGCTATTGGGTTTCCAACTTTTGGGCTCCTACGACAAAGCCTACACCGTAAACTTCCTGAGCCCGCAGCCCCCAAGTGTAGACGCCTGGAGCTGTAGCCCCGACGACCTCACCCTCAAGCTTACTCCCGAAGCCCTGAAAAAATGCCCATATTTAAAAAGCCTAGTTAATTACCAAGAGTCTTCCCTAGAGTCCCTTATCATGATTCTACTTCGAAGGAGCCCAAGACCCTAACCTAATTATTACGGCCCCTATATTAAACCCCCCTTGCAACCTCTCAGGGCTTAGGGTTTATAGAGGACCCAGCATGTAAAATTATGCAAGCTGGGCCTGAGCTCAAGTCCGCGAGTCCCGCTCCTCCAGGCTCCGGGAATTAAATATATTTGTGCCGGGATTCCCTCTCTCACACACACCATCATAGTAAGCCCTAGTTTTGACTTAGGGTTCCTTAAGCCCGAAATGCCAGCCAATCTAGGAACGCTATACGATGGTAGATAGTTAGGATGCTACCTGGGTCAGGTGGCAAAGGTGGTCGGCTCCAACTTCTCACTTCAACGAGCGGAGCATGTTCTGTGCCATGGGCAGACGATGGGGTTTAGGGTTTAGGGGCAATCTTTGTGTTGAGTCCTTGGCCATTGTAGGAGTATGAGGGCATTGGATTTTGAAAGGACATGGGGTGGTTTTGTCTGGCCGTAGGACTTGACGTGAGGAACCTATCTGTGTTTGGTCATGTAGACGAAATAAATTGTATGCTTGCATGCACACATGGATGGATGAAAGGGCTGGATGGATGGATGGATGGATGGATGGATGGAGGGAGGTAAGCAGGCATGTAGGTGTGTCGGTGTGTAGTTGTTTTAGGTTTCTGAGTTTATGTGGGATCACTTTTCGCGGGTGTGCTGTGTATGTAGTATATGCACGCTGTGTCCACCCTACCCCACATTCATGTGTCTGTGCATGCTGCTGTATTTCTTGTGTGTATGTGTATCTGTATGTCTGTCTGTCTGTCTGTCTGTCTGTCTGTCATTTTGTATTTATGTATGTATGCACGTGTATATATATATATATACATATGTATATAGGTGTGTGTCTTCTGTCCGACGGAGACAGTGAGGGAGACGGAGAGGGGCGAGGGCAATAGCGATAGCGAGAGGGAGCAGTAGAGGGAGACGTGGGGGCGCGTGGTACGATACTGGCTTCTATTCGCATGTCTTCCGAGGATTGCGCCGGTGAGGATGATGACAGTTCAATTTCAACAGCCGGCACGAACAGCCGGCTGGTGTCACGACATCTCGATGTTCTCCGAACATGGCGACAACTATTCTGTGGTGGTATGTTTACAATGTTGATCCAAACGCAAGCTGTGACAAACTTGATCCAGTGGCTTAATCGTATATGCCCCAATCACAGCACCAAGAGGAGCATGAAGGCATTCATGTTTTCGTGCATACATGCAGTCTTGCCCAGATCCACCTGTAAATTTGCACAGACGTGCAGATGGATAGCTAGGTAATTAGGTACATTTCAGGGTCATGGATTTACTACAGCTGCTGTTGCTGTCAGTGCTTCTGACCCAGCATAATCGCAGTAGCGCTGCATTCTCATCAGCGGTACAATGATTTCTACGTTCCTTCCTAGTATTTTTGCCACTGCCTACCTTTTTTTGTTGCTACCATTCCTGGTGCCATGAACCATTCTTACCACAAGTTTTGCCCGCTGCGTTGCTGATTCGTGCTCAGGCTTATTTGAGCCTCAGCCTGATATCTCCCGCAGATTGCTGTTTTCTTGTCTATTCAAACCCGAAACCCTGCCTGTTTCTGCCAAGGCACCTCTGGTCAGACTGCGAGGCCACTGCAGGACAAGCAGGTGGCTTTGTTCGGTCTTGCAGCAGATACGATAAGGTTGGATAAGATACGATTCGTTTCATTGACAACCATCACAAGGGTGTTAACTGCACTAAAACGCCCTAAAACCTTATTCTTCTGATTCGTTCCACTACATCAGTTCTAGAACTATCAGCTTCATTCACTTCATCGTTTCCGTTCGATTTCGGTGGATGGCCTGCCCTGACTGTGGTTTCTCACCTCGTTAAGTCTTGGTGTTTGTCTCGGTCATTCTCAAGTGATTATTCCGATTTCTGTCGTTTTTCCAGTACCTCTACATCCGAGACCAAGCACAACATCAGCATTTCGGCCATGACCTGTCGGATTTCCCTTTCGCAAAGGTTTAGAGTTTAATTAGAGGTAACCTGCACATCTGAACGCGCCGAGGATGTTGCCGCATCCTTCTGCCGGAGCACGGCCTCTATTCCAAGGAGAGTCAGTACTATCACATGCAGCTTGGACACGCGCCGTCGCAGTGGGATTTTTGATTTGGGCCTCTGGCTGTGGCTTAGGGTTGGTTTCAAACTTCAGTAGTAGTGAAACGTAGTGTGATTTGTTGACCACAGCTGTAAGCTTGGTATAGAGCACTTTAGCAACACCTACAACTTGTTCCTCACTATACCCTACACCCTAGAAGCCCTAGGTGATGCATTGAACACCTGCAGACCGAGAGAGGTCACAGGAAGCCCAAATGAGTTTCAGCAGGGAAGGGTCCAAAAATGAGGGTCATCGCCTATTTAGGGCTGAGGGCTTCATGGTTTCGGGAATCCCAAATCCTCAAACCCTCAACCCTACATCGTTCAAAGCTCTTTCTTGGCTTCCGAGGTACTTGGAAAGCAGCTCAAGTATGCTGACCCTTCGTTGCAACTCGACTTCACAAGGGCTAAGGGGCTTTTGGGGCTTACAGGGTTTACGGCCTATGTAGGGCGTATACAGTTTTCTGTATGACAATGCACGAGGTATCGTCGACGGTCTAAGGCCTTCTCAGGATTATTAGGATGTTTGGCGTTCCGGGGTTTCGGGGTTCCCTGGGTTTTTCTTCTATGAACCCGATGCAGACCGGGTTTCAAGAACAGGTTCATGTGTAGGCTCAACGAGGCATGGGCAATTTAGTGAGGGCCAAGGCACGAAGGGACAAAGCTGTTCCCAGGTCCCCAGGAAGACCCCCCGGTAAACCCGAAATCCCAAAATCCTTTCTGGACATAAGAGTCCTTGTCAGTCCCAAACGGTATAATGAAGCCCTTATAAAGCCTTCAATTCGGCCCGAAACCCTAAAGCAAATCCAGCCCTCGAGCCCTAAACCAAAACCTCTGTACTGAGGCAACAGCCGGGCCTTCATTGCGTGGGTGCGTGAGACGTACGGAGGTCGGCGTTACAGGGCTCAGGGTTTGGAGTTCAGTGCCGTGCGGAAGTCGATGTATAATAGCTGCCGGACCAAGGCTGCAGGACTTCAAGGTTTCAGCCTTCAAAGTTTTATAGTTTTACACTTCGGCTAGAAGATCGGAAAAGGATTTGGTAGGTGCAGTCTGGGTTTTAGCATTGAGGGTCTGGGGTTGGGGACGTCTGTAGCTCGTCGGAATCCAGAGTCCATCAACTTCTGAGTATCGTGCTCTGTGCCAAGTGATTTCAATGTAGCCCGTCGAAGTCGAAGTCCAAAACTAGTTAAACGCGAGCTGAAGACCACTAACTTAGCAGGCTTGCACTTCTTCAGGGACTTCGTTGTTGTGACGGTCTTGAACTCGCAAGGTTGCACTACTAAGCAGACCTCGAACCACATGCCTCGCCTGGATTGTCCAAGGCTGAGCGCCGACACCCTTAAACCCTTCAACCCTAAACCCTAATTCAAGCCTGGGAGGCGACCTCGGTGCAGGCACAGAGGCCGGTCGAAACCAGGCTTCTCCTTGAGGGCCTTGCGTCCGCTAGGGTTCCTAGATAGTATTAGGGTGACCCCTTAAAAGCGCCCTGTTTTTAGGGTGTAGGTTCTTTTGGGGTTTAGGGGCTTGGGGTCTAGTATTACGGAGACCCCTTAAAGCGGACCTACCCCTGCCCTACAGATGGCTCTCTGTCAGTCTGACGAAGCGCCCGTCCTGAGAGGGTCTATATCCCCAAGAGTCCCCTTACTCCTAACTCCTAACCGTTCTGAACCCGGCGGTTTAGGGTTTAGGGCAAGGCCGAAGGCCATGCTAACAATCCGACGTGCATCGACAGCTTGAGTCCCTACGTCCTGCAACATCTGGAATAAACCTCCCCAGCTCCTCGCGTCTGGCACCTGGGTAGTCCATACTTGGGATGGACATGTATGTATGTATGTATGTATGTATGTATGTATGTATGTATGTATGCATAGGTCATACTTTGTATATATATACATACATATACATATATATATATATATATTTAGCATTCATTCATTCATTCATTTGTTTATTTCTTTATTTGTTTATTTCAATTGGGGTTGAAAAAAAGCACACCAAGCTGTGCATGCACCACTCATTGCAATTACCGTCGTCCTAGCTACGCACCAATCTTCAAGCAAAATTAGCCGTCCACAATGACAGGCAGACGCCCCGGAGGCACCAGAAGCATCCTCGCTGATGTCGGAGATTCAGGCCTATGTGGAGCAGGGTTGGTGTTTTATCTCCATTTCCCCCACAACACCACCCACAAATCTACGCTTGTCAATCTTCAATAGGAGTCCCAGATACACCCAACTGTTACGGTCCCCATCTTAGACCATCTTCGAGCCTCACCTTGCCTTGGCCCTAAAGGCCCACAAGCTCTTGAAGCCGAGATCCTAAGCCCTGAGCCGCAACATGGCTGAAGCCGATCCACGCAGAGATTCTTGGTTGGGATTGAGGTTGGTTTTGTCATGATTCTTGTGTTTTGCGAGTGGGCATGCCTACATTCTCATTTACCATGAAAGTCATGTCAGTGCAAAAGCAGCCTAAAGGCCCAGTTTGTTTTCTTGGATTCCGACATGATGTGCATGCACTTCCATGAGCTTCTGTTCAAGAAAGGTGGCTTCCCTCAAGCCAGCATTTCGGACCGCACCCAGTTTATCGAAAAGCATAACGAAACGTACCATAGGTTGTTTAAGACAGTGCAAGGTTTCTGTTCATCAGCAGGAGGAAAAATTATGAAATGTGCACACCCAGGACACGAGCAACAATGAGCAAACGCCAAGAGAAGTCGTCATGTAATCATCGAGAGCACGATTCAACAGACTGAATCCCCAAACCCTCAAACCCACAACTCGAGAAATGCACAGAAACCTTTCAGCACAAATTCGATTCGTAAGTGGGAGGCAAAAGATCGAGTTGCAATCCCTCGTCCCTAAACCCTAAACCCTAAACAGTCAGCAATCCTGACCCCTTTAATCGGCTCATGCAGGCGATGCAAGGACAGGTTGCGCCTTGGCCCATTCCAGCTAGGGAATTAGGGGCCAGGAGTGCTTTCTAAAAGTAGTGCCTTGGGCTCCCTTTTGAAAGAGTGTGACATATGTCAAGACCCTATTCTAACTACTAAGGTCCCTGTATTACCAGCTAGTTGGGTTTGAGTAGTCTCAGTGTCTTGTGGCGTCCTAATATGCTGTATCCTGTTTCGCTAACCCATGATCCCGAACTTCAGCAACCCAAAATCCGAAACCCTAAAGTTTTAAAGCCCTATAAACCTTAAACCCAAAATCCGAAACCCCAAAGCCTCTTAGCCCACCCTAACCCAAAATTCGAAGCCCATCGCTGCAGACCTTGCCAGGCTTGTCCGAGTGCGAGTGTCGAAACTCCAAATCCGAAGCCCCCCAAACACTAATCCAAACTCCGAAGCCTTAAAGCTGTAGACCCTCTCCAACTGTTGTGGCTTTCACGCAGCCCTGAAACCCCTAACAGCTCGCCAAGAGCTCATTATTTCTAGTTCCCCTAACAACTTGTCATCGAGAAGCTTGTAGCTTATAACTCAGGCTTCTAACTTGCAAAAGTATGTAAGTATGCCTTGGCGAAAGCTCTGCGATGGTGGCGCGAAAGTTACTCTTGAATTCGTGAAGAAGGTCGTTCCGGGATGCAGGAATATAGATCAACAGCCATGTAATTAAACAGCAGTTCATGAGCCCCAACTTTGCCGCAATTTCCAGCTCAGACTGGGGTGCGTCAGCACCCTGCAACTCTGCAACTATTTTGCTTTGTCAGGATTTAGGGCACGTTTCGGGTTTCAGGGGTGGGTGTTCAGGGTGCAGGGCTGAAGGGTTTAGGATGCAGGGTTTGGGGACATCCGAGCCTTTAAAGCTCCGAGAGACGGAACTCTATAGGAAACCTTGCAGCAACCTTTCGAGCAACCTCCTAATTATAAGCCATGTTCGGGATGGTTGGCTATAGTTACGGGAACCCTTGTCGGACCCTTTCAGCAACCTTTAAAGCAAGCCTAAGGATGGTTGGCTGAAGTCGCGGTGGGCCGCGAATCTGCGCTCGCGCTCCTGCTGCAGCGGCTCGGTTGGGTCGGTTGTATTCCGGGTTTTAGGGTTCAGGGTTTCGGGTTTGGGGTTCGAGATTTCGGGCTTAGTTAAGGACTTATCTTCGGAAACCATGTTACGGAATCCTTAAAAAGGTAGGTGTAATAGGGTCAAGGTAAAGCCGAAGCCCTCAAGCCACCAGGTTACCCGTGGCTTGAGGCGTCAGATTTGGATCCAGATCCTCCGTCCTGCCCTGACTCCTAAACCACATACTCTAAGCTAAACTCTGTACCCTAAACCCCCCCAAGCACTCCACTAGACCCGAAGCTCCAAACCCTCAACCCCCAAACCGAAAACGATCTCCGGGTTCCAGCCTAGCACTCCCCCGCCTCTGCCTTGCAGCTGCCGGCCTTCATGACATGAGCCTAGAGCCTCGAAGCCCCTACCTGTCAAAGCCGTTTGGGTTTCTGAAAATTAAAGGATTCTTTTTTTCAGGGGTTGAGGGTTCATAAAGAGTTTTGTAGGGCTCAGGGCCCAGGGTAATTAAAGCACCGCCCTAAACCCTCAACCGTTTCGGGTCGCCAGAGAAGCGAAACTTTGCAAACTCCCTAAACTCTAAGCCATAAAAATAAAAGCCCTAAACCCTAAACCCTAATCGCAACACTGAGGCTTTGGGTCGCTGCCCGGGTTGCAGACGTCACGGCGTGGCGCTGTGCAGCTCGAAGTGGTGTAGGTGTTCAGGGTTTAGGGTTTAGGGTTTAGGATGGTGGGTGTAGACTAGTAGAGCATGGTTTGGGGTTGTTTGGGTTTCATGATCTAGGGGTTAGGCTTTAGGTTGAAGCCCAGCATATCAAAGTGAGTTAGGCAGTTGTCGCTTCCGGGAGCTTCTTTTGGGTTTGTGAGGGTTTACTTTTGTAAAAGTTCATACATTACCCCCCCTATTCTCGGGGTACCTACTTGTCTATATAACACATGCTCATGGAATAACAAGGTATCCCAAAAGGGGTAGGTATGACCCTCTAGGTCCAGGTCGGGTTTGGTGACCTGGAGCTCTGATCTGCGCGGCCTAAGACGACGGTCCTCTGCAAAGATCTCCTTGCCCAACGGGCTCCAACACCCTCTATATATCAGGACTATGCTGAAATTGTATGAGACTTCATCTTGCGTGTTGCGAACTTGAGTATCTAGTAATTCATCGGGGGCTGGGCTGTCGTTGCCCGCATTGTGCCCTTGCTCTGAAACGTTTAGCCATCAAGCCTCAGCTCGAATTGCCAAACCTGATAGGACTCGGGGTTTTTTGATGTCAAAATATTCAGAGTACGTACATTATTCGGGACCTTCAGCCCCACCACGTCAACACTTGGAGCCTGTAGGAAAGCCTTCTTTTATAGAGACCCTAGAACGGGGAAAGTCTAAGGCAAAACGTGGAAGAACCATCTGCTTTGTCGGGCCAATGCGGAGCCGCGGGCTTGGAAAGGTTCTAAAGGTGTGCAGCTGCTTTGGGCATGGTTTTTCGGTCTTAGGAGATGTGTATGCTCATGCTTTTGAGTGCACGTATGCTTACGCGTATGTTTGTATGCCCATGTTATGCTATGTTATGATATGATTTGATAAGCCATGTCTTGTTTTGTTATGTTGTGCTAGGTTATGCGTCCTTGTGCTGCGCTACTGCTGTGCTATGATCTTCTATGCTATGATATGATATGCTACGTGTCACTATGCCATGTTACTAGTATGTTGTATTGTGTTATGGTTGTTTATGTCTATGCCGATTTATGCATATGACCATGCTTCTGTTAAGGTATTTAAGTTTGTCGTACATGTTTACGGTTCTGGTTATGCTGACTATGATATGATATGTTTATTGATGCGATGTGATCTTGTATTTTGTCATGTTTCGTTTGTTAGGTTATGTTCTGGTCCGTTCTGTTCTGTTGTCGTGTGTGATGGTGTACTACGCTACGTTATACTGTATTAGATGCTACAGAGTGGTCGCTTCTGCACCCTCGCTTGTGATTGAGTGCTCTGACTTCAGAAGTGCAGGGAGGAGCTTCTCGGCGTCGGTGTTCTCGGAAGTATCCCGAAACATTGCTATACAGAGTATATAGGCTGAAGCAGCAGCAACAATATCATCAGTAAGACATCGGGGCAAGCAAAAGCAGCCCTGTTCCGGGGCCTTATTTACCGCACGCAGGGAGCTGCCGGAAGATCCCTCACCCACATCAGCTCGACTGACTCAGCAACTTATCCGATGGTTAAGATCAGAGCTTCATGGGTTCCAAGCTTTATCCGTGGACCCTAAACCCCAAGGCACAAAGAGCAGCGCAAGCACCACAGAGATTTACGGTTTCGGGCCGTTTAGGGTTTATCTAGGATTTAGCGGCTCTTCCAAGTACCCTAAACCGTACTTATAGTCTCCATTGTAGTTCCTTTTTTAAGGTTTAACCAAATCTATATTAAGGATCCTAAAAGGTAAGTCCAAAAAGGAACTACATGGAGACTGTAGGTAAACCCTAAGGCCAGCTCGAGCTCTGACTCCGTGGCCTCGAAGCAATTGGCCAAGGCAGGGGTGGTCCGTTGTTTCCTCCGCCATGAGGGTTTAGGGTTTTAGGGTTTAGGGTTTAGGGTTTATAGGGCTTTAGGGTTTAGGGTTTACCTGGTTGAGTCGCTGCAAACCAGATGCCAAAAGGGTTTACGGCTCATGATAGCATAATAAACTAACTGTCCATATATGCGCACATACAGGAACATGGCAAACTAGTGCCATTTTCTTGGCATGAGACCGTCAGTATAGGTTTAAGCAGCAGCATGACGAACCCCCCCCCAAGCCCCACAACCTAGGATCCGCTCATGAAGAAACCTGTGTGCATCTTAAGCTTTCGAATGCTTATAACCATGTGTTATGGAGTTTGTGTCCGTTGCGAAGCGGACCTGGCCGGAACCAGGTTTAACATTTTGGAGCTTCAGCTTGCGATGATGCTAGATCACTGGTAATTGGACCCAGAAGAACATATGCCTCAGCCGGCATCATTGTCACAGTTTGTTAGTTGGGGACATGAGATCCAAAGCCCTTTGACCCTGCATCTTGTGCCAGACATTTCCGACGCTCAGACCTAGGCTGCTGTTAGCGAGTCCCTTGCTTTCGGGTTTAAAGGCCCCACAAGACTCTATGCACCAGTACGAGTACAATGGCAGCCACCGCATTCTTGTCATAACTGCAGCTGTTGCTGTAGATTGCTACGCAGCTTGTGTGTGCTCAGTTTTTTACAACCCGACCCTTCATCCGACAAGCCACAGGACCTAGACCTACACAAAGCACTTTGCTGGGTGCGCTTACCAGAGCCCTCAAAACCTGCAATGTCTAGATTCCAAGGTCTTAGGTTGCCGTTCCGGCCTTCCGGGCCTCCATGTTGTTCGGACATCGGTAGCCGCCACGCTCGTGATTTAGAACCCTGGCCGCTTGCAAGCTTCAAGCGCCGACCCTAAGGGAACAACTTCAAAGCCTAAGATCTCAGTGGAGCAGCTGCTGCAAAAGCTTCGTCACAGGTCTAGATCCCTCGAATAGAAACCAGGATGCTATCCGAGTACCCTCAAATGCAGCCTCATCCCTAAAAACCCTCCCACGCTAAACCCTCGCGACCTCGAGACCTAACCCTAAATCCTGACCTCCCCTCCCCAAAACCCTAAAACCCTAAACCCATGCCTGCCTGGTGCGAGTCTGTGAGTCGAAACCCTAAACCCTAAACCTAAAACCTAAATACACCCCAAAACCTTAAGCCCTACACCCCAAAACCCCAAACCCCAAAACAAGATCCTTAGCCATGCGAGACGGACAAAACCCAAAAACACAAACGACCCTCAAAAAATACACCCTAAACCCTACACCCCAAAACCCGAAAACCCAAAAAACCCAAAAACCCTAAACCCCAAGACCCCAAAACCCTAAGATCCCAAACCCAAAGACACAAACGGAGCCAGGTCGAAGGCGCCTTGGAGTCGCCCCCCAAGCGCTCGGAGCTCCTCGCTGGACCTTTTAGGGTTTTTTGGGTTTTCGGGTGTAGGGTTTTGGGTTTAGGGTGTAGGGTTTTTTGGGGTTTTGGGTTTAGGGTTGTGGGTTTAGGGTTTAGGGTTTTTTGGGTTTGGGTTTAGGGTTTTTTGGGTTTTGGGGCTTTGGGTTTTGGGTTTTTGGGTTTAGGGTTTTGGGCTTAGGGTTTAGGGTTTAGGGGACCTGACCTCACGCCGGTCTTTTAGGGTTTTTAGGGGTTCCGTCAAGGGTCTTGGGGTTTTTCGGGGTTCCATGAAGGGTCTTAGGGTTTAGGGTTCCATGAAGGGTTTGGGTTCCATGAAGGGTCTTAGGGTTTGGGGTGGAGACTTGCATGAGGGGCTGGAGCTTTTGGGTTGAGGTGTAAAAAAAGGGTCCTACAAAGCTTACTCAACTGTAACAGTAGCTATTTGGGTCATACTACACATCATAAAGCTTCAGGGCTTAGTGTTTGCAGGGTTTTAGACTTGAGAGTTTCAGAGCCAGGGCCTGTCAAGTTCAAGGAAGCTTTCGGGCGGTCCAGCGCGATTTTGGGGGAAGTTGCCGCGATGTTGGGGATGAAGGGTTTTGGGCGTGCACCGGCTTTGTTTGGACCCTAGCCCTGGAATCCTGAAACGGGTTTAGGAAGTGATTCGGGTTTTCACGGTGCTTGGGGACTAGAATACGCCATGTAAGGCCAGGACCGCAGTTCCTCCCCCTCCCAAGCCCAAGGCCCCTGAACCCAAAACCAACAGCTCGAAACTTTCTAAGCTTCTAATCCCGAACTTCCTGGTTCTCAAGGCTTCGCGACTTCTTCGGGGGATCGGCGAGCTGGGGCATGGAACAGGACAGTCGAGTTTAGGGTTCAGCATGTTCCTTTCAGTGGCCTGTATCGGTTCTGGTATAGAGAACCCAATACACCTTAATTAAGGAATAGGGAATATACCTTAAAATTGCAGGGGCCTTAATATTATGATTTAAGGTATATTCCTTAAGTAAGGGGTATTGGGTTCTCTGGGTTTGGCATCTAGGGGTTCAGGGTTTCCGGGTTCAGGTTTCGCTTTGGGGTGCTGGATCGACGAGTTCCGGGTTTCTGGGCCCTATGTGGATTGAGGGTGAGTTGGGGCTTGGGGGTTTTAGGTGTTGAGCCTTTTGGAATTAAGGTTTTATTTATTTATTTTTATTTTTTTTTT
>CAJNJA010015846.1:0-11582 GCA_905231915.1 Symbiodinium necroappetens | reverse complement strand
GCGTTGGGCTCATAACCTGCTGAGCTTGAGGCCCAGCAGGTTGTATAGGAACCAGTGGAGTCGCGAGTTCCCTAGTCCCTAACCCTGCCATGGCAACAAGCTGCGCGCGGAGTCACTTCTTTTACTCAAGCAAACACAACAGATCTGAACCATAAAGTCTGTGCTATCGTGGGCTTGGCACCTGACCTAAATGTACATACATAGTTAAAAGCTTGCTCAAGGCTTACCTGTTCTAGCCTAAAGAGCCACGGAAAGGAAAACAAGCATGTACAAATGGCATGGGCTGTTACAAGAGGCATGCACTTCAGCAACTAGACTAATATCTGGCCCAAAGCCCCCCTACCAATACTGTTTTGGGGGTTCCTTATTGAAGTATAGCAAAATGGTCTCCAAAACCCTATCCTAACTATTAAGTCCCCTATAAAATAGATATCTTCTAGAGTTTTTAGACCTAAAGACCCCACTCCTTTGAGCTAGGGAAGCTTGTTGACTCTATGGCCTGCGTCCTAATCCCTGAAACCCTCCCAGGTAGCATTAGGGAGACCCCTTAAAGGGGACCCTTCTTAACCCTACCTATGGCTCCCTTGAAAGGGGCCTTATCGAAAGGTTCTATATCTTCAAGGGTCCCCCTAATCCTAAAACCCTAGGCCCAAACCCTAAATCCCTACATCCCTAAATCCCTAAAGCCTTCACCCTGAATCCCTAAACCCCAAATCCTTGAATCCCGAAACCCCCCTGCCCAAGAGGCCACGAAAGGCTCGGGGAGGCCCCGATCTGCATCGCCGGAGACTTGCACAACCATAGCTTCGGTTTTTTTTGTGGCTTTTTGGGATTTAGGGTTTGGGATTTAGGGCTTAGGGTTTAGGGTTTGGGATTTAGGGCTTATGGTTTAGGGTTTGGGATTTAGGGTTTAGGGTTTAGGGTTTGGGATTTAGGGCTTATGCTTTGGGATTTAGGGTTTAGGGTTTAGGGTTTAGGGATAGCTTATGCTAGGTTTAGGAGCGTATAAAGTCGAGATGGTTTCACAAATGTTTGTAAGGGGCTGTATAAATTTTACAAACCCTCAATAACTCCACTTTCCTTCAACAGGACGGATGCATTGCTGCAGGAGGTGCCATCCGGAAGGCGCTCCTACCAGGTGAGCCAAGCTGATACGACCATCAGATTTGTCTACCTTTCGTGGTGAAGCACCCCGGCCGAAAGGGACAACGTCTTTCACAGCATCTGGTTCAGGAGGATGCACGGCGGTGCCCTAGCTGCTTGGCTGTTGGCGCGAGCACTGTACCGCTAGTGGCATAAGTTGCGTCACGGGAATTTCGATGCCAGCTTGGCAGATGCTGCCATTGAGCAGCAGCGTGAGGTTAGCAGCCCGTAAAAGGCTAGGCCTTGATCTTGTACAACTGTACAAAGTACGGTGGGGGCTATCTTCGCCAGAAATCATGATCTATGAAGGGTTCATAGGGGGGTTTCCTGGGGTTTAGGGTTTTAAAGGGCTTATAGAGCTTAAAGAGATCAAAAAGGGTTTGATAAGGGTTTCACAGATTTATGAGGCTTCTTTTATTGGACTTGACAGGGTTTCTTCACTAGGAGTTTTCGCAGTGATTTTCATAGGGTGTCAGTCCGGCTTAAAGGGCACTGGCATGCTAAGGATTTGAAGTTTGTAGGGCTTGCCGTTTGGAGCAATAAAGGGTCTTGGCATCGAACCTAACAGGCTTCCCTACTAAACCCTAAACCCTAAACTCTCACGAAGTGCTCTGATTCTCTAAACCCTAAACCCTAAACTCTCATGAAGTGCTCTTCAGCCTACGGATTTTCGAGCATATCAACTTTTCGTAGACATCCCGAGCCAGAAGTCCCTCCCTGACAGCCCCAGCCCCTCAAAGAGCCACCACCAGCCCGAAGCTGACTGCCCCTAGCATTGAATCCTAAAGGAGTTATCTCCAGAAGTCTCCTTCAAACCCCTCTCCAATGCAAACTGTAGGAGTCCACATCCCGGTTGAAGGGCTTAAGGGCTTAAGGTCTTCGGGTTGCTGCCCTTTTTTTCTACCTTTCTTGGCATCTTCCTGGCACCTGGAAAGCCGTACTTAAGTAGGGAAGCACCACTCAGGGGCACGACACACTACAAGACTTTATTGCTTAAAGCCGGGCCCACTCCTGAAAGCACGATGCCTGAGAAGAGACGCTTTCTCAGACATCCCTAAACCCTAAATCCCTAAACCCTAATCCCTAATCCCTAAACCCTAATCCCTAAACCCGAAATCCCTAAACCCTAAACCCTAATCCTGAGTCCTGATACGAAAAGCAGAGGTTGACTCACTCAGTCCCTTCAGCCCCCTTGTGCAAAGTTTTCAGGCTTGAGGATTTAGGGTTTAGGGATTTAGGATTTAGGGTTTATCGTTTAGGGTTTAGAGTTTAGGGCTGGGAGGCCGGGAGCTTTTCGAAGCAGATCCATGTGGGCGTTGGAGTTTGAGGATTAGGCTTCGGGCTTAGAGCCTATAGGGTTTAAGATTGAGGGTTTAGGGTTTAGGAGCCTTTACTCGTTAGCACGGCTGTTTTCCCGATCCTTGCTTAAGCATAGAACAGTGTGCCTTTCTACACTGCTTTCGCGCATCCTCCCGGCATCTATTTTTTTTGCGTAGTATATACATCATATGCCCCCAAACATCATGAATGCCTGCAGAGGCCACTCCACGCTAGCATCAGTTCGAAGACAAGTAGGACTACGAATGCACACTGCCCTCCCAAGCCCTTAACCCAAAACCCACATCCCAAAACGGCCCTAAACCCCCAAAGAGAGCTCTTATGGGATATAGGAACCCTCACAGCCACCTTTGAAGGAAACCCTAAAGCTTAAACCCCAAACCCTCAAAAACCGAAGCCCGTTTCAGAAGCCTCGGCTTCTCAGGAAGTTTGCTATGAGCCTTCCGGCTGCAGTTTGGACGAAGTAGCTGGAGCCTCTTAATGAACCCTAAGCCCTGTAAGGGCTTCCATGAGATGCTTTTTTTGTTGGGTTTGATGGATGGTGGCGAATTTGGGTAGGCGTTTCGTGTCCCCTACGTTCTTGCTGAGATGTAGGATTCCGATCTTTTTACTTTAAGCGCTTGAAGCCCGAAGGCACGTTTGGAGAGGCTCAAGGGTTTCAGCAAGTAGATGAGAGTAGAAGCAATACTAGGTCCCTGAGTGGTACCCTTTTGCCCTTGTTGTTTTAGGGCCCCCTTACTAAAACCGAATAGTAAGAAAAAGGGTACCCTTTTTATAAAGAGGCTACTCAGGAACCAAGAATATGCGGGCCTAAATAATTACCAATACTGTTTTGCAGGGTGCCCTTTCAAATTTTTACTATAATGTGCCCCCAAACCCCTATACTAGTTATGAAGGCCCCTAGATTCCTTGTGCTGGGCACATGAAGCCGTGCGAGCAACTCGCTACCAAGAAGCTGTAACCTCAAAAAAAATGCAAACCCTACCGGCGTTACAACTTAAACTCGAAGCGACCTGGCCTAAATGCCGGGTAAACCCCGAACCCTGAACCCTAGCACCGCGTCCCTCCAAACAAGACCTGAGGGCCTAACCCCCATGAGAGAAGCTCGAAGCTCCCATTGAGCGCCACAGCCGTAGATCCGAAATCCAACACATGAAATTAACGGTTTAGGGTTTAGGGTTTTGGGTTTTGGTTTAGGGTTTAGGGTTTAGGGTCTGGATCCAGCCCTACATGATCAACCCTGTGGTCTAAGCAAGTGCCCCCCCCATCATCAAAACCAAGAATTCAAGACGAATAAAAGCTATAGAGCCCTGAAACATAAACCCGTAAGCCTCCAACTAAAGACTACCTAGAAAGCCAGTTTTCCATAATTGGGGGTAACTGTTGCCCCTTATTCCTTTAAAGTTGTATATATTTATGGGCAACTTGGCTTTCCAGGTAAAGCCTTTCTGCGCTAAGGCGGCACTTGGCCCTCTCGCAGTCCCTGGGTGGTGCAGCCGGCACTCCACAGTTCCTTCGAGCACACTTACCAGAAGGGGTAGTGACATGTCAGGGAGAGGGTTTAGGGCTTCGGGGTCCTAAACCCTAAACCTTAAACCCTAAAACTAAACCCTAAACCCTAAACCCTACACGTTTAGGGTTTAGGGTTTAGGTGCCGAGATGATTTTCCCACCCCAAAGCCCCAAAACCCTAGTCCGAACCGACGCTTTAGCCAGCCTGTAGCTTAGGGAATTTATAAGGCTTCAGGCTCCCCTAAACCCTAAACCCTAAACCCTAAACCCTAAACCGGCTTCAGGGTGTAACGCTTTCCGGCTTAGGGCTTGCAGTTTTAGTCGGTCGAGGTCAGGGTAACAAAAATGCTCGCCTTGGGACCTCAGCACCATTTTATGCGCTTCATTTTCCAGAGGGTCCATAGATACTGCCATGATGGAAGTAGATCCCAAGAGACCATCCTGATTATGGCTTCGGTGCCGGCCTAAGTCCAATATGTCAGTATGTATGGACCCTCTTGGATTGGATTGAATATTGGCAGCCTCTGGGAGGGCATCCATAAAAGCCAAGGACCCTAGAATTTAGAATCTCGCCTTTAAGAATCACACAAAGGGATACAAGTCCCTGAGGTACCTTCATACAGTTGCGCACACTTACCAACACTCAGTTTTAACAATCAAACCCCTTTTTTGTGTTGTTTAAGGAAGCCCTACAGTGTCCCATGTGAGCTCTAAAAGCTCTCAAACAACCAAAAGCGGTCAGGCGTATACAGTGTGCCTAGAACACCTCACGATAGGCCAGTAAGAAGCCTAACCCCCGAATTCCCTGAGACCCCACATCCCAAACCCTAAACAACAAGAATCAAACCCCCCAAACCCCAACCGTAAACCCTACCCCTTCAACCCTTAACACACAGCCCTTGAGCTCCATGGCAAACCCTGAGACCCTTTAGGGCGCTTTGGGGGGTCCTGTTTTTAAGGGTGCCGTACTATCTTGGGGACCTAAAGAGGGATCCTAATTTAGAGAGCTACCCATATAGAAACCCTCATAGTAGCCCCGTACACCCAGAGACTCCAAAACCCCTTAATTAAGGACTATACCTTAAATTTTATTCGGGTTCCTATTATAAATTTAAGGCATTTTCCTTAAGTAAGGGGTTTTGGAGTCTCCAACCCTAAACCCAAAACCCTAAACCCTAAACCGTGGCCACATTCTGCACCCCAAGAGTTCCTGAAAGCGTCGGATCCTCTTGCGAGGCACTGGCTGCGAAGCCTACGGAGATCCAAGGCCGGCAAGGCGGCGTCACCGCTCGGATTTAGGGTTCAGGGATATGTTTATAGGGTTTAGGGTTTCGGATTTAGGGTTCCGGGATATGTTTAGGGTTTAGGGTTTAGGGAGGGGGAGCCGAATACATTGGGATCATGGGGGTTTGTAGCTTTCCGTAAGCGACTTCGAAGGGTTTTGAGCCCCATAGTTGAGGACTTCGCTCGAACATAACGAAGCCCGAGGTACCTTAAGAGGTATGCTTTGATCTTAGTTAGGTGAAGTTTCTCTGGTGGGTTTTGGACTACTACGGCTTTGCTGGGTTCTTGTTAAGGCATTTTGCTGGGTTCTTGTTAAGGCATTTAGTTGCCATAATAAGGAACACTGGCGTTACAGCAGCGTGTTTACCATGCCACATGGCGATGCACTCCGGTAAGAGATATTCACTCTGGTCGCCCAGCCTGGTCTGGCAGCGCCCTAGACCTAATCTCTAAACCGTACTTGCTGAGGAACTGAAGAGCCCCGAGCCCGACCCGGACCACCAAAGTCCAAAAAACAACACCTGAGCCGCTAAACCCTCAACCCAAAAGCACCCTCTAAGAACGAAGCCTAAGTGCACCCATATGGGACTTTCCGAAAATTAGGGTACCTTATTCTGGGGTCCTTATAATAAGGATCCTACTATTAAGGGTACTAATTAGGGTCCCCTATTTTCGGAAACCCCCAAACTTCCCTAAACCCTCAACCCTAAATCTCCTTATTCCTAACCTTTTTACAAGGGTGTCGTACTATATTGGGGACCCAAAAAGGGACCCTAATTTAGAGAACCTCCCATATGGAAACAGAGGTGAAGCCGCTGGATGCTGTGGATGTCACCGAGGAGCCTGAGGAGGCTCTCGCAGAGAGGCCAGTACTGGGTCACCACTGGATCTGAGAGGAGTTTTTCGGGTTCAGGGTTTAAGGGTACTGTTGATGATAACGGAACCCCTTAAAGGAGCTCTTTAAAGGAACCATATGGCTCTATCTAATTCTTAAGACCCTATACTGTTGATGATGTAAACCCTTAGCATTACCTTAAGGACCTCAAACTCTGGGAATCAAGGAAATTCCTTATCATGGGTAATGCAGGTTTTCTATCATCAACCGTACTAAACGGGTCAGGGGGTTGTAGGGTCTAGGATTTGTGGTTCGGCGCTTAGCTTTTCTGGATCCGGGCCTTTGGGTGCAGTGGCATGAGGGTTGAGGTTGGATTCGATGGTTTCTGGGTTCTCTGGTTTGTTGTGGGGTGTATTTGTGCGCAAGATGCCTCTGGTGTGGGATGCAGGTTTGTTTATATTGTTTTGCTGATAGGTCCAACATCATTCAAGCCCAAATCCTGAACTCTAAACCCCAAAGGCCGCACCCGTAACCTCATTCTGAAATTTCTAACTTGCAATCCCTGCGCTCTGAAACCTTCAGCCTAAACTTTGCTTGCCCTAAACCCTAAAGCGCGACTAGGTGAACCCATTCTTAAGATCCAGATTGGAAGGGGGGAGGAGGTTTGCTGAAACTCCCATATTTAGAGTTTCCTGAGTTATCAACCACTATACACTCTTCTTTTGAAATCCCTGAGTATGGTATAATTTAACCCACCAGAAACGCGCACGTGGTAAGGCCCCCGGAAATTCTAGACAAGGGTTCTATGCAAGAAAGGTGAGCTACTGCATGGCAGCTTATAAGGTTTAGAATAATCTGCATTCTTGGTATCCCTAATCTTCTACAGTTGATCTGAAAGCACTCGCTTCCCGTAACCCCTACCCCCGACGTGTCCACTCCCGCCTTAACTTCTAGGCCTTGAATAGATCCCGAACCAGTGTCTTATCGGAGAAATCGCAGGAGCGTTTTTGTTGTGTTCTTTTTTCGTTTGACGGCCTCAGGATTTGGGGTTCAGGGCTTTAGAATCTGGGCATAGACTTAGAAGTAAACCCTAAACTTCTCAACGTTCGGGTTCAATTAGGGAATTTATGCTCTGGGGTTCAGGATCTATGCATAGCAGTTTCATGAAAATTAGCCCCAGAACCATACACCAAAGACCTTTCTCGCACCCTTGGCCCTGAAGCGAAATCCCTAAAGGCCGCAAGCCCCGAAACTCAAACCGAAAGGAACGAGCTTAGCGTCTCTCCGCGTGCTGGTGCTGCTGGCTCTCCTCACCAGTGCCTGGCCCTTCCTATGGTGGTTCTACATTTATTAAAGGCTTCTGATGCCAAGGGGCGTGCTGACAAGGGTTCTTGCTGCCTTCGAGTGGTTGGGGTACCAAGGGCGTTCAACAGGGGTTGGTTCCAATAATATTACCTACCAAGGGGGATTCCACAGGGGTTGGTTCCAATAGGTTAACAGTTTCGAGATGACACCTTGCAGCCTCAGCTCTTAGGGTCAGGGCATCGATTGAATATAAGGGCCTAAATAATCACCTTTAGTATTTAGGGGGTTCCTTATTATAAGTATAGTGTTATTTTCCCCAGAACCCTGTTCTAATGATTAAGGCCCCTACATTAGAAATCTCATCCCTGAGACCTAAACCGCACACTCTAAATCTCGACCCCAATCCTCATCGTTGACCCGGGCCTGAGGGCGGCCTTGTGGCCCAACTCGGCCCTTTGTTCAATCGCCATGCTGAAAGGGCGGCGAATGTTGCGAACGCCACGAGGCTTTCCATCACACATGTCGCATCGGCCTTTCCTGATGTGCGCATGGTGAGGCGTATGCTGCTCTTCGACAGGACCCTACACCCCTAAACCCTAAAACCCAAAACCCCTAAACCCCTAAAACCCCTGTAACCCTAAAAACCCTAAACCCCTAAACCCTAAACCCCTAAAAACCCTAAACCCCTAAAAGCCCTAAACCCCCAAATTCCCTAAACCCCTAAAACCCCTAAACTCCTAAAAACCCTAAACCCCTAAACCCTAAACCCCTATACCCTAAGCTCCTAAACCCCTAAAAACCCTAAACCCCTAAACCCTAAACCGACTACCTGTCCGCAACAGCCATCGACGGCCCATGCAGGCGGCCGAGGCACCAAAGGGGCGGCAGGGGCCGCTGTGGCGGGAACTGCGCCGGGCGCGGTTTAGGGGTTTAGGGGTTTAGGGGGTTGAGGGGTTTAGGGGTTTAGGGTTTAGGGCTTAGGGCTTTTAGGGGTTTAGGGGTTTAGGTTGTAGGGGTTTGGGGTTTAGGGTTGATTTCTGAATTAGGGTCCCTGTTAGGGTCCTTTTTTTCTATAAGGGTGCCATACTATATTGGGGGCCTAAAAAGGGACTCTAATTATCCTAATTTAGAGAACTACCCCGGATCTGGTCCATCAAGCCGAGAAGGGGACCACAAAAAGGGTTGCTACTAACTAACTAGGGTTAAGGGTTTTGGGTTCTAGCATTTTTTTAGCTGATTCTAGCTGGAGGATAGGGCTCTTCGAGATGAGACCTCTGCTTAAGTTACTACTTCAATGCGACTTTATGCTGGTTCGACCTCCCGGAAGATGGAAATGTGCTCCGACTGTCTTGGAGTTGGAGTTTGGGATGTGACATCCTCTCAGCTTATCCCGCATGTGGCTTCCCCGCAGCAGTGTTCATGTCGTCTTAGTTTTGTTGGCACCTTCCGGACACTTTCGGTTTTGTTGGCACTTCCCGGACACTTCGGACCAACTAACAGCCACACACTCAAAACCCTGAAGCCCCAGCCGCTAAAACTCTCAACAACAACAGCCGAAGCTCTAAAACCCATCCTCCACCCTGAGCCTTAAGAACCCATATACCTTTCATATAATCCGTCCCGGAACCCGGAAAAAAATAATCCTAAAGCCTGAACCCTGGAGCCCTAACCTGAACGCTTGAACTGTCAACACCCCCTCCCACATGGAACAATACCATGACATTTATACCTTAAATGGAAACCCGTACCTAAAGCCCCCAAGCCTCAAACAGCTCCCACAGCTCCCCCCCTGAACCCTAATCCCCTAAACCCTAAATCTATCTAACTCCGAAACCCTAAACCCTGAACCCTAAACCCTAAACCCTGAACCCTAAACCCTTAAACCGCTCCGCCCTCCCCAACAGATGGCTTCGAAAGTCGAGATCCGAAAAGGCCCGGTCCTTTTTGTTTGCGGCCTCGGTCGGGTAGGGTTTAGGGCTCAAGGGTTTAGGGTTTAGTGCTTTAGGGTTTAGGGCTTTAGGGTTTAGGGCTTTAGGGTTTCCGGTTTAGGGGTCGCGTAGTGGGTGGTTATGGGGGCCCCTGTTGAACAGTGCTAAAGGATATTCTCTCCATTATGTCTTTATGTGCATATATATATACACACACACCCGACTCACACGCATTCGTACGTACATACATACATAATTACAGACATACGTACGTACATACATACATACGTACACACATACATACATACATACATACATACATCCATACATGCATGCATGAATGCATGCATATACATACATACATACATACATACATACATACATACTTACATACAGAAATTACATTACCTTACCTTACCTTACCTCACCTCACCTGACCTTACCTTACCTTACCTTACATTACCTTACATTACATTACATTACATTACATTACATACACACATACACACACACATGTATGTATATACCTATGTGTGTACGAACATGGTGTCAAACCCAAAACCCTTTGACCTAACTATTTTCCATTCATAACACATCGTCACTTGTTCTTTTCCCAGGTCTTGCGGTTGCCTCAGTAGCTCCTCGTAGAAGCAGCTACCGTTTCTCATAAAGGTTCCTTTAAGGGCTTCTTCAAGGGGTCCTTATAAGGTCCTTGAAGGAGTCTTTGAAGGGTTCCTGTACGGGTTCCTTTAATGGCTGTGGCTCATCTGCAAATTTCTGTGTATCGTATGCTTGCAGAATGGATGGGCCGATATTATTTGTTCCTCGAGTGACAGAGATTCTACAGGTTCCGATCACACTAAGTTTTCCTGTTTGGAAGAAGTAGAAGCCCTAAGCCCTAACTCGGCATCCTCACATCCGTGACGAAGTACCCTGATCTAGGTTGGCAGTTCTGTTTCGCATGTAGGGTTTATGGCCTGGGCCTAAGCGTTTAGAGTTACGGGTTTAGGTGGCTGCTTTTGTGCTGATTTGGTCTGGGCACCGGCCAACATGTTCGTGGCAATGTACGCTTCAGACGCATCATCTCACTTCGGTGCCTTTGTGCATAAGTTGCAGCTGACAACCAGATCTCAACCGATACTCGGAACAGCTGTGAGCTTAAAACGCACTCAGTGTGCCACGGCAACGCCAAGCTAATCCTAGCAAGCTACTGCAAGTTATGATAGAGAAGCATCAGTCTGCCCCCTCCCCTTGAAATGCCATTACAATCCTGTACATAAGACGATTTCTAGTGCCGTCGCCACCACTACCATCACGACGACGGCAACTACCACTACTGCTACTACTGCTAATCTGCTAGTCTGAGCCCCCGGGGCCGAAACCCTGCACCCTTAAATCCTAAACTCTAAACTCTTGAACTTTATAAAACCCTCCTAATGCCCTAAACTGCCCTAAACCCTGAAGCCCAAAACCTAAACCTCGAAAGCCCGAAAGCCCCCAAACCCTAAAGTCTCTTAACCCCCTAAAGCCCCAAACCGCACATCGCGGATAGCCCTGTCAACAAAAACTTGCCCAAACCGTACCTGGGACTCTAATTACCTACAGTTTTCTATGGGCTCTACCTATGAGTTAAAGGCTACTGGCTGCTAAGCTGTAGGTAAAGTTAAAGTGAGTTCCTAATCTAAAGACACAAACCCCTTTTTACAGAGAACTGCCCCCCAAGCCTCACACCATGAGCGAGAAACTCCGCAGCCCTAAGCCTTACAGGGGTTTAGGAAGTTTAGGGTTTAGGGAGTCTTGGGCTTAGGGAGTCTGGGGTTTAGGGAGTCTAGGGTTTAGGGAGTTTAGGGTCTAGGGAGTTTAGGGTTTAGGGTTTAGGAGTAGAATCCCAAAAGTTGGAAACCCAATAGCCTCAATCCTGAAGGGTCGTGTACAAGAAACCCCGGCGCTAATTATCCTTAGTCCGGTTCCAGGTTTTTGGGGTTTACTATAATCACAAAACCTGTGAGGAAGAGCCCTACAAAGACGCACGTTACACAGAGCAGTAGCCCTTATTCGAGCCTGAAACCCTGAAGCCCTAAACCCCGACACCCTAAACCCTAAAGCCCTAAACACTAAAGCCCTAAACCCGTAAACCCAAAAAGCCCAAAACCCTAAACCCTGAAGCCCTAAACCCCTAATGCCATGAACGCTACAGCCTTGAACCCTAAACCCCTAGGGCCCTAAAATCCCTAAAGC
>CAJNJA010015845.1:1228-11583 GCA_905231915.1 Symbiodinium necroappetens | reverse complement strand
TAGTACAGTAGTAGTACACTAGTAGTACAGTAGTAGTACAGTAGTAGTACAGTTGTAGTACAGTAGTAGTACAGTAGTAGTACAGTAGTAGTACAGTAGTAGTACAGTAGTAGTACACTAGTAGTACAGTAGTAGTACACTAGTAGTACAGTAGTAGTACAGTAGTAGTACAGTAGTACAGTAGTACAGTAGTACAGTAGTAGTACACTAGTAGTACAGTAGTAGTACAGTAGTAGTACAGTTGTAGTACAGTAGTAGTACAGTAGTAGTACAGCAGTAGTACAGTAGTGCAGTAGTAGTACAGTAGTAGTTGTAGTAGTAGTAGTAGTAGTAGTAGTAGTAGTACGGTAGTACGTACGTACGTACGTGGTGGTATGTAGTTGGTTGTACTTGTCTGGCGTGCCCTCGTGATAATTCTCTATGTCCGTGAGGTTGATACAGGGGTGCATAGGGTTGTAAACTGCAGGGACCAGCAGGGCCAGGTATAGAAACTCAAGCGTCTACTCAGATCAACAGCAGCCAAAGGGGTTTCAGGGATATCGGATGGATAGATGAAGAGCCTGCACTTTTTCTCGGACTTCGGGCACACTTTGAACAACCCCTGGGGTTACTAGTATATACACCGATAAGATGCACCCTAAACCCTAACGCGAAAAAATCCTAACGCGAGCCCGGCCCGTAATCGCAAAACGAGCCTCCAGCACAGTCCCATAAGACCTGATAAAGCCCGCCATGCGAGTTTGGGTTCTCACAGCCTCCCGGTACTGAAATCGATCCTGGACGTGGAGGTGGTGCTGGAAGAACTCAACGTCGAGGTAGTTTCCGTGCTTCCTTCAGAGCTTAGTGAAGGTATTCCCTAAACCCTAAAGCCTAGACCGTAAAAGAACTGCATCTGAGTTGTTTTAGCAGACCGCGCCCGTTCACCAGACATCGAAACACTGCCTACTACATGCTCTGACCCAAAACCTCACATATCGTGTGTGTATATACATAGACTATACACATAAACATGTGTATACATATATATATATATGTGTGTGTGTGTGTGTGCGTGTGTGTATGTGTGTATGTATCTATATATATATACACACACACACACAGATAGACCCACACGATACACACCGTGCAGAATGAGCTCATCTAGATGCACTTTCATTTACCTGTGCGACTACACCAAGGGTCTCAAATTGGTTGCTCATGAGGCTCTCGGCTTCGAGGAAAGCAGTAACCCTAAGGCTCTAAGGACTCATATTATGAGGCTTTTGGGTCTAAAGACCATACCATGTAAGGCTGTGGGGCTATTTTGAGCCTTAGGGTAATACTGAACAAGGTTGAGATTTGGCCCTAAACCCTAAACTGAATGTTTTGGGGGGGTTCGGAAGGCTCAAGATAGGATTTGCTAGCATTTTCAATCATCGACAACATCTCAGCCTCGACGTTTGGGGCTCTAAATTCAGTTGATGTTTAGCCTTTTAGGGTTTAGGGCTTTAGGGGTTTAGGGGTTTAGGGGTTTTGGGGGTTTAGGGCTTTAGGGTTTAGGACCCATGCGAAGTCACAAAAGACCAGCTTGAGATTTTCGGTGGTGCATAAGGTTTGTGAGCAAGTAACTGTGGCGAGCAACTTCGTAAGCTTACGATTTCCCAGTACCATGCCCACCCCTGACTCACAACAGGCGAATCTCAATGGCGCCGTCGCTCGGTACAAACCCATGAGCTCTAACGACCCAAGCTTCAGCGCTACACTGAACACTTTCGGAATGCTGCCCCTAAACCCTAAACCCTAAACAGATGATAAACCCTAAACCCTAAACCCCAAACCCTACCGTCCCAATTAGACCCTCAACCCTAGACCCTAAACCCTAAACCCTGAACCCGAAACCCTAGTCCCTGAACCCTATAAGCCCTAGGCCGTAGACCCTCAACCTTAACCCGGAATGCTCAGCCCAAGCCTGATTGCTAAAAACCCGGAACCCCGTGAAAGTATCTGAAACAACGTCCCAGGTGCTCGTGGTCGTTCGTGTGGTGCTAGTCTCTGTGCTGCTGGTCGTCCTCAGATACAAGGGCAGGTTTAGGGCTTTAGGGCTCTAGGGCTTTAGGGTTTAAGATGCACTTTCACCCTCGATCTCGCCAATGCTTCGCAGTCGGCAAGGCAAGCGATGCGATGCACTCCCTACCCAACAACCAACGTAACTTGTGCGCTTAAGTGCTTAGGGTCTTGGCTTTGCTTGAGGGTTTAGGGTTCAGGGTTTCCGGGCTTGCTTAAGGGACTGGGAGAAGGTTCCTAGGAGGGCCAGGGTTCCTAAAAGGGCCCCTTCCAGGGATTCCAGAGGGCTTTGGGTTTCCTTTAAGGGATCCTCTTGCGAATCCTTTGGGGTTTCCTTAAAGGGATCCTCTTGTGAATCCTTTGGGGTTTCCTTAAAGGGCTCCTCTTGCGAATCCTTAACAGGGATGTTTTTTTGCTAGCAAGCCGCCAGGTCTGTGTTGTGCTGGCGGAGCTTGAGCTTGTACCTTCAGGGCTTCGGCGTCGAGTCTCAAGGGTAATCATGAAAACCTTAAACCCTAAACCTTAAACCCTAAACCTTAAATCCTAAACCTTAAACCTTAAACCCTAAACCCTAAACTCTCGAGTCTCATGGGGATGTAGCGGGCAAACCCCCCCCCCAAAAAAAAAAAAAAATCCCATGAACCCTAAGCCTCAAACCCTGAACTCAAAAGCCGACGCCCTAAGCCACGTACCTGTTGGGGCTGTTGGGGTTTACGGTCTCTGGGGGGTTTAGGGGGTTTAGGGTTTAGGGATTAGGGGGTTTAGGGTTTGAGGTTTACGGTTTAGGGGGTTTAGCCCTAAGGGTCCAAGTACCCAAATAGTAGGGTTTCAAGGTCCAAAAACCACTCAGAGTATGGATTTTGGCACCTAAAACCCTACTACTTGGGTACTCCGACCCTCTGGGTAAGCTCGAATCTCGACTCCTGGGCTTTTCTCCACGTCTCACTTATCCAGCTCCCTTAGGCTTCAAGCTGGAAGATGCCGAGGGTGTAGGGTTTAGGGTTTAGGCTGGTTTTGTGTAGGAGTTTAGGGTTTAGGCAGATTTAGGCTCAAGCAACATTGGTTGTTGCCATTAAACTCGTAATACACACCCTACAGAGCAAGGCCATAACCCAAACAAACAACCAAACGAACGAACGAGCGAACGAACGAACAAACAAAAAACAAACAAACAAACACAACACAATGACAAGTGCTATATACATAAACTCTCGAACCAAGAAGAAACAATACAAAAGCACATGCATCAACAAGTCCATAAACAAATAAAGAAACAACCAGACAAACAAATCAATGAAACCATCAAATAAACAGTACAAGCCACAAACATGCATGCATGCATGATGCATGTATACATACATATATATATACATATATCTATACATATATATATATATATCCATGTGTATATATATATATATGTATGTATGTATGTATGTATGTATGTATGTATGTATGTATGTACGTGGAGATCTTGACTCGAC
Organism: Symbiodinium necroappetens; assembly: GCA_905231915.1. NCBI lineage: Eukaryota > Dinophyceae > Suessiales > Symbiodiniaceae > Symbiodinium > Symbiodinium necroappetens. The sequence continues at coordinate 8,056 of CAJNJA010015845.1, read as the reverse complement.
TGCATTGGAGGAAGCGAATAACTCCAAGCCCTACAACCAACTTCGAAGCTTCGGGCCCTTGGAACCTTACAAGACCTCTGTTCTGGGGTTCCTTATAATGGCTTCAATAGCTACATATGTATATATATATATACATATATACATATATATATAGTTATAATATGTATATATTTTTTCTGAAGAAAAGTAGGTTTTCGGGCCACAGCTAAGGAATATAGATCTCTCTGGCAAAGGTTTCGTATCATGGTCGCAGTGGTGTCCCGACAAAGGTGGTGTTTCGAGCGCACGGGCCAAATCTAGGTACCTCAACCTCGATAGTGGTAGTTAACCCTAAGGGTCCATGTGCCCAAATAACAGATACTTAGGCCTTAACTTACTCCCCAAAACGGTACTTTAGGGTAAAGTATACTCGTATGGATACATGGTCCCTTAGGGTAGTTACTGCGATGGTGCCCTAACTTCTGGAAGCTTCTGCGTAGTTCCTCCTTCGGCGGCGTGCATCACACGGTTTCATCTCGGCAAGCAGTGACTTAAGGTCTAGGGCTTAGGCTTTAGGATAGGAGGTTCCTAAGCCCCACAGACCCTAACTTTCAATCAGAGCCCCTGCAGCCGAATCCCGCATGCCATGCAAACACGAAACCCTAAACCTAAACCCTGAAGCCTGAATCAAAGACCTGAATCCCAAACTCTAAACTGCACCTACGCCTGTCAGCTCTCCAATCTAGGTCTGCCCACGCTTGCCCAGGGCACGTGAGACTGTGCTACTGGTGATTGTCCCCGAAAGTGTCGTCGTAGTATTGGCGGCAGGCAAATTCACTCCAGCTGTGGCTGTTGAGGAACTCGTGGTTCCGGTTGCCGTCCACCATGTGTCTGTGGTCGTCGATGTTGATAGTGAAGTTGACGTAGTGTTGGTTGTTGTCGTCTGTGTCGTAGAGCTGTTCGTAGCTGTCGTGGGGTCAGCGGTTGTTGTCGCTGTTGGTGAAGTTGACGTAGTGTTGGTTGTTGTCGTCTGTGTCGTAGAGCTGTTCGTAGCTGTCGTGGGGTCAGCGGTTGTTGTCGATGTTATGGTGAAACCTTGCACAACTGGAGCTGTTGTGGAAACGACGGTCCTTGAAGTCCCTGACGTCGTGGTAGTTGTCGTCTGTAAGGTGGTTGAGGTGCTAGACGTCCTGCGCGTTCGGGTCCTTGTCCGGGTGGTGCGCGTCCTGGTCGTATTGGTGGTGCTGGTACTACTGCTTGTGGTGCTCGTAGTGCTGCTGGCGACCGCACTGGTACTGGTGCTCATGCTGGTGGTCATGCTAGTGCTGCTGCTCGTGCTCGTGTTGGTGCCGGTGCTGCTGACCCATGTACTCGTCGTTGTAGTCGTGGTGGTGCTCCCGGTGCTGGGAGTCCCAACAGACGACAACCGCCACGTAGCATCCACTGAACTTGGTGTTCCACCGAATGGCTCAGTGGATCCACCGAATGTCAACATGTCCTGGCGAGCCAACGGACTGAGGACACCCGAGTTGGTCTAATCTTGGTCCGCACAAGCCCTTCGAAAGGAAAAGCGATCTGTTTCATTCTTACCATCTTAATGAATATCGTTGTGATTGCTACTATCCATCAGTATTACTTTTGTTTTTATTGCCGAGTCACAGCCCTAGCCTATAGCATCTTTAGTCGATTTTGTCACAAATCCTCGAGCTTCAGGACATGGGCACATGTCTGACATAAGCTGCATGCGCCTCAAGAGTTCGAAAAATGCCTTGCTTTTAGGGTTTAGGGTTATATAACTCAAGGACAACACTCCAAACTGGTTTGGGCAGCACACAGCTAGCCGCCCAGCAATACCAGAAAACATCTTACCGCCAAGCTCCGAACGCTGATATGAATGATGAATGCCACCGCATACCCGACCCGCTAATCAAATTCTGGGGTTCTGACAACCCTGACTTGAGTGACACGTCCTTGCTGCCATGACCATGGGTATCACTGATATCATTACATGCGTTTTCACGGTGAAACAGGCTATGGGCCGTGGCAGGAGCACTACCGCGAGTATAACTGGGCGACTCGTTCCTGTAGCTGGTTTTCGAGGGCGTTGCTGCTATATCGCAGTACAAGTCTACAGCCACAAGGCCTGAAACCCAAAAACCCAAAGCGGCGTCTCAACTCGCGAGTGGCTCATGGAAGCCTAGACTCTACACCTCAAGACTCAGCCCTCTGCCGCCAAACCCGCAAAACCGTCTCAACATAGGGGCCTTAATGGTTAGAATACCCTTAGCATCAAAATAGCCCAACAGCCTTATATAATAGGGTCTTTGGGCCCAAGTCCTTCGGGGGTGAGGGATAGTGTTTCGGGTATATTATACTACAAATGTAACCGGGAACCCCGAAAACCCCATTCTAGTTATTAAGGCCCCTACAGAAAACTCCATGTTCCTTTGAACCCTCCACACTCTTTGCCACTGGGCCCAAGTCTAGCCGAACCTTCCACGCCTCCATCCTGTTGACCGAGAAGCGGGAATGAAATCTAGAGATGTTCTCTGAACCCTGATCCCTACACCCTAAACCCTAAACCCTGTTCCCTACACCCTAAACCCTCTGAACTAGGCACTAAACTCAAAGCCCTGAGCTCGGTGACACCGAGCTGCCCGAGCATAAGCACATCAAGCACTAGACCCTGATCCCAGTATAGGTTCGGGGTTCAGGGTTCAGATTTTTAGGGCCTTCTGCCCTTAATATTCAAACCCTACCTTAACCTACCAAAACCTACTATTTTGTAGGTTCTTATTACAAACCCTAATATGGAATTTATAGAGGCCCTACAAAAAAGTAGGTTTTGGTAGGTTAAGGTAAACCCTAAACCCTAAACCGTCCGAGGCGCCCCTTCTGGAGTGAGGACTGCGCTGTGCACAGTACGCTTTCCAGGGCCTCTGAATGGGGCTTCGGACTTTTGTTTCCATTCAGGGCTCAGAGTTTCATGAGGGTTCAGGGTTTATAGAAAACCCTAAACCCTAAACCCCTAAACCCTAAACCCAATTCAGGTCGGGAGTTTTGTCGAGTTTTGGGCGGGCGTCGCCTTTAAAACTTCTGCTCTTGCCCTGGAATCCCGCTACGAAAACCTGCGGTCTTTCCGAATCCTGCACCCCGAATTGAAACCCTAATTGAGGACGCCGAAACTCGAAGCCCAGTATCGAAATCGAGTTTGCAATCTTCGTTCTTCTGCTTCTCTCTACGTGCCGCGGAAGCACCCGTGTTTCCGGAATTTTCGTTTCAGCCTGTCTACTCTGTCCATCAAACATTGGAGGCAAACCAGCGAAAGAGCAAGCCAGCCATGCGCGCCGGAACATACATTTTTTTATTCATCCTGGGCATGAAGCTAGAGGGCTTAATTCCGGTTAAACCCTACCTTAACCCCAAATAACCTACCTTTTTAGGGTTCCTTATTATGGTTTCTTTATATGAGCCCTTAAAAAAAGGTGGGTTTTTAGGGGTCCAGGTAAACCCTAAACCCTAGACCGGCTTGTACAGCTCTCTACAACTCTACAACTCAGGATTTCCGGGACTGGCGTGGTTTCAGGGATGCAGGCGTTGGGGATCCGCGACAAGGGTGAGGGGCTACCCAGCCATTCCAAGATCCCTTACCAGTAGGTAAGTAGTATACTTTAAAGCATATTAGGGATCCTACTATAACTTAAGGTATATTCCTTGCCTCATTAAGGGATATCGGAAGGTCTGGGTAATGTTTGCAGGCAAGGCTGCGTGTGGCTCAAGCATGTGTGACAGTGCAGCATAAATCCACCTCAGAATAATATACCGAAGCCCTTAGCACGTTCCCAAACCGTAAAGATCTAAGGGGCCCAGGACCATAGGACCAGGCCCGAAAACCAGTAAGTTTACAACGTGAGTGAAACCACCAAAACTATGACAGATCTCTGCATTTCGGGTTTACGATTTCGGAATCCTTCATGCTCCGAAGATTCCCACACCCCCCCAGCGGGTCAGAAGAACTATAATATCCGGAGGCCTGCCCCCATAAGCCCCCGACAGAAAGGGTTTAGGGTTTAAACTTTAAAGGGTTTGGACCATGAATGAATCCGTAAGCCTTAAAGAACTACACCCTAGCGCTGAACCCGAAACCCTAAAACCCGCCCAACAGAAACTTGGACGTTCATCATCCAAGGGCTGGCTGGAGCGGTGGTCACGGTAGTGATCTCTGACCAAGTCTCGGTGTATGCCTTGCGTTGAAGGGGGTGGCAATACTACAGGGATAGCAATACCTTGAATAAGGGTTTGTATCGTCTTCTATGTGAGTATAATGGGGAACTCGAGCGGGACAGTGTTGCGAATTATACCGACCCCGCTATCAAGTGAGCTGCACAAGACAACGCCAGTTAATTCCGCACACGGGGATGTTTTGAACGGGGGTTATAGGCTTGAAGGTTTAGGGTCAAAGTTTAGGGTTTAGGGTGCTTTTTGGATTTACACGGATGCACAAGAGGCGTGTCACGGACAGGATTGCATTTTCGAGTTCGGTTCGTGGGCTACCAATTCAAGCCTCCGTGGTTGTAGAGTAAATAGTAGGTAGAGTTGCTACTTGTGTACGACTACCATACATCACTGGGAACCCTCATCCACTAAGCATCTTTTACGGAGGTATAGCTTCATCTTGAATTTTAAATGTTCACCGACCTCGCTCATGAAGCTCCCAGATCTCTAAGGAGAGCAAGTGTATCTATCGCGGACAGAAGGAAAAAAAAAGACTGTTGTAACGTTTTGACGGTTCCGTGCCTCGGCATGCTCAGGCAGATCTGGGGTGGGATTGCTGGACGATGGTCTATGAGATGGCGGTGTAGGTTGTAGTCTCTCCCCTAAACCCGAAACCCTCAAGCCTAAAACAGCCTGAAACCTATCCTCACACCAACTTCTCTCCCGAACACTCACGCACCCCTTCTGGGCTTGATACCTCCCAAACCCACGACCCTAACCCCGACCCACACCATAACCCCAAGCAGTGGCGACGGACCCTTACACAGCAGAAACCCAAAACCCTAAGGACCCCTAAACCCATGAAAACAGTAAACCCTCAGCAAGGAAACCCGACACCCTACACCTAACACACTAAACCCTGAGTCCTAAACCCTAAACTCCTTCACACTACCAGAACCCCGAAAAATAAGTCACCCTACCTAAACCCCGAAAATAAGTAAAATAATAGCCCAAGGCCCATAGAAAGGCTATTATTTTTACATCCTTTTCGGGGTCCAGGTAAGTCCTAAACCTTAAACTCCTTAACCCTAAACCCTAAAGTTCGTAACCCTATAAGCCCTATAAGCCCTATAAACCCAACACCAGAGACTCCCGCGTCCACGTCGATGACCCAGAGATCCTCAAGGATACCTCCGCAAAAATTATAAGGAGGGATTTAGGGATTTAGGGTTAAGGCTTTAGGGGTTTAGGGTTTTAGGATTTAGGGTTAGGGGGTTAATTTCAGTTACCATCTCTACTGGGCTCTCGTTAACCCAGAGGCTCCACATATAGTACCATTATGGAATTGGGTCCCAAAAGACCATCCTTATGAAGGTATTAGGGACCGAATTCCATAATGGTACTATATGTGGAGCCTCTGGGTAAGGGGTTTGATTTAAGTTACCCTGATAAGGAAACCATATTGTGTACTGTCGATCCCGATTATGGTAACGTAAATTAAATCCCTTAACAAGAGCCCAGTATAGTGAACCCCACAAAGTTGGAACATGGATTACCTGAACCCCAAATCACCTACCCTTATAGGGTTCCTTATTGTGGTTCTTTATATGAGTCCTTAAAACGGTGGGTTTTTAGGGTCCAGGTAGGGTTTAGGGACGAACCGAGGCCCAGTCGAATCTCATGGAAAAGGTTTAGGGTGTGGGGGTTTAGGGTTTAGGTGTTTACTGAATCCAGAAAGTTGGAACCTGGCTTTAGGATGATTAGTCCTGGGATTCTCTTTACTTTATCTCAAGGGCATGAGGAGAGTTATGTTCCAACTTTCTGGCTTGTACAGTATGAGGGTTCCTTCAAAGGTGTCTGTCTTTCAGGCTTAGAGGGTTCTCGTAAGGTTTGTATGAGGGTTCTTCTACAAAGTGGTCCTAAGGAGGTCCGAGTACCAAACGGCAGGGCTTTCAGGCCCACCATGCTGTACTATTCCTAGTTGCTGGCACAACCCTAAACTCTAAATCCTACCATACTGTTGATGATAGACATCCTGCACTACCTTGAGGACCCCAGACTATGGGAATGATGGCCTATTCCTTATTATGGGTAATGCAGGATGTTTATCATCAGCCGTATTCTTTGGGCTCCTCGACTTCGAGAAAGAGGGCTTTCTGCTGGGGGAATTTAGGCAAAGTAGGCTCCCGTTTTAGGACCCCAATATAGTACGGCACCCTTATAAAAAGGACCCCAGCAAGGAACCCTCAGTTAGAGAGCTGTCCATTTAGATGTTCGGGGTTTAGGTTTGCAGTAGAAGCCGGCGGCGCGAGGCTTCGTATGGTCTCGGGCTCTTTTCGGGTTCCTGGAAGCTTTTGGGCTGTCTGGGCTTTAGAGATTGAGCTTTGGGAGCTTTGGGGCCCTGGCTTTCAGGGACTTCGGTCTTGTTGGGGTTTAGGGTTTAGGGGTCTTAGGGTTTTTTGGGGGGACAGGATTTAGGGAAATTCGGTTCATGTGGGCGTGGCTTTGGGGGCGTTCTGGCACCTGGCGACTGCCCACAAGTAGTGCGAGGGTCGCGGTCCTAAACCCTAAACCCTAAATCCTAAACCCTAACCCCCTAAACAACCCTAAATCCCAACCCTAAACCCTAAACCC
>CAJNJA010015843.1:2693-35616 GCA_905231915.1 Symbiodinium necroappetens | reverse complement strand
ACATACATACATACATAGATAGATACTGACATACATACATACATGCATACATACATACATGCATACATACATAAACACATACATACATTCATACATACAAACATGCATACATACATACACGCATACATACATACACGCATACATACGTGCGTACATACAAACATAAGCACATACATGCATACATACATACATACATACATACTTACATACATGTATATATATATATACACATGTAATTGTACTTACATAGGCATGCATGTAAGTAAGTGAGTAAGTAAGTAAATAAGTAATCAACTAAGTATGTATGTATGTATGTATCTTTGTTTCTATGTATCTATTTGTCTGTGTGTGTTTCTACTTGTGAATGTATCTTTGCATGTATACATACACACACATGTATGTACATATATACATGTATGTGTGTGTGTTTGTGTGTCTATGTACTAGGCGCACATGTATGTATGTATGTATGTATGTAAGTATGTATGTATGTATGTGTGTATGTAGGAGTGTAGGTATGTATGTCAGTATCTAGGTGTGTATTTATGTATGTATGTATGCACGTATGCATGTGGGTGGGTACGTGGGTGTGTATGTATGTACGTAGGTATGTAGGTATGTCCGTATGTAGGATGTATGTATGCATGCATGCATGCATGCATGCATGCATGTATGTATGTATGTATGTGTATTGTATGCATGCTTCTAGGCATGTTGCAAACGTCAGCGTGTATGTATGTTTGTATGTATGCATGTATGTATGTATGTATGTATGTATGTATGATTGTATGTTTGTATGGGTGGATGGGTGGATGGATGGGTGGATGGATGGATGGATGTATTCATGAACGTATGCATGTATGATATATATATATGCATATATATATATATATTATATATATCTGCATGTATATAACTGCATACGCATGCGGGGATCATCAAAAAAACATTACACCCATACTTGAAGCTTTGCTCCTGACAGAGCCTCTGAGGCCGGCCGTAGCTTGGTATGACCACCACGTAGGGTGGCCGATCGACACCCGGCCAGAGAGTGCGATAGAGAAGATGAGGAGGCTTGCTGAAGACACCTTGTTGCTATGCTAGTTTGCTTCGTTTTGGAGTTAGAGTTAGAATCTAGTTATAGTCTAGAGTTTCGAAACCTGTGTTTATGTCGCTTTGTTTGGAGGGGAGGGCATTGGATTTAGGACTTAGGGTTTCGACACCTGGGGCTTTGCGGCTTAAGGTTAAAACAAAAACTTTGCGCCCCCTGGGCTGGCTGAAGACACGCTGGAGCTGGCTGGCTTGCTGCTACGGGTTTGGGGTGCAAGGGGTTAGAGTTAACATCCTGTAAAAGAACCCTCTGTTTAAGAACCTTAGCCCGTACCCCTAGCGGAATTCACAAAATCAGGTTGCTGCAAAATTAAGAATCCCAAGGGTACCCTAGCTTTCGGGATCAGGTTCTTATTTTTTGGTTGGGTGGACGTGGTTTCGTTGTGGCTTGGCTTGTTATGAAAACACCGGACATGAGAACCCACTCCCACCCCTGCCTGCCGCTGCCCCGGGGCAAAAACGAACTAGTGTCTGACACTAATTCGTTTTGGCCTTTGCCCAATGGGCGCGATACCACCGAGCTATGGAGCCGCCGCTGCAGATGACCTCCGTTTCTGCCGTCACCTTCACCCATGCCCCTGCCCTGCCCAGCCATGCGTAACTTGGTGTTTTCCATTTTGGGAGTGGTCTGACACTGATTCGTTTTTGCCGCTGCCCACCCTGCCCCCAACCCCACTCCTGCCTGCCCTGCCCATGCCCACAACTCGACATTTTCCCTTTTGGGAGTAGTGTCTGACATTAATTCGTTTCTGCCTTTGCCAACCCCGACCCCTCGCATGGGCAAAAGCAAAAACGAATTAGTGTCAGAGAGTAATTCGTTTTTGCGAGGGGGCAGGGTAGGTAAAAGAAGATAAAGTGGCGATTCTGGCTCAAGGCACACGCTGCGTCTGGACAAGAACGCGGTTAAAAACCTTAGCCTACCCTCACTAACCAGCCGGCAAAACCAGAGGAAATGGAAAATAAGAACGGCTCCTCTCGCCGGATGGGGCTCTTGTACCGGGATTTCACTGTAGGGTTCTTAGAGTTTAGGGGATGTTTGTTTTGCAGTGGCGCTGCAGGGTTTTCAGGGTTTAGCACTTCAGGCGTTGAGGGCTTCTTTGCTCTTGATAATGGGTATTCTCATTCATGGTCCATCACAGTTCATGGTCCATCACAGTTTGATTTGCTGTGATAAAAAGAGTCTTGGGCTTTGGCTTGGGCCGGGAGTTGAGGGTCGAGGTTCACGTTTTCGGACCCTAAACCTAAAACCCTTAAACCCAAAACCCTTAAACCCTTAAGCCCAAAATCCTAAACCCTTATGTAAACCCCAAATCTTAAACCCTAAACCCCAATCCTGAATTTTTGCATCCAGGCCTCTTGACAGCCTGAACGCGAATCATACATGCAAAACCCCTCACGGTCACAGCGACCCACCTGCGCCGTCGTCCTCTGCATCGTGGGCCACAAGTGGCAGCATGGAGACATAGCCCTTTGTTGGGGGCTCAGGGATTGGGAGGTGTAGGAGGCAAGCCGAAACACTAACTTATGATCAAGGGTGCTGGGGCAGCAATAAAATGGAACAAACATAACAACTGCAATTTGTTCGAAAAGGCAATGTGCGGCAACACAAGGACAGAGCATGTAAACACAGGAAGAACGGGAACACTCAACAACTCCCCTTCTAAGACTGTTGGACGGGTGGCAGGCAAAACGAACGTAATTTGGGCATTGCTTTTCGTTTCGGTGCGATCCAACCCAACCCACCCCCCCCCCCTCAAAAAACGCGAAAAAAATGTGAACGGCCAGGTAGGGTCAGGTGCCGAAAACCCTAAACCCTATACAACACAACAAAGCCAAAAACAAAACAGGTTGCTAAAACACCAGCACTTGAGATGCATCACCAAAGATGGAGGGCTTGAGCTCTGGAACGTCTCGATTCGTCGGGCGGGCAATTCCTGGGTTCTTGTTAAGGAATTGTAGAATTTTAGTTGAAGTTACCATAATAGGGATCTACAGCAAATAATAGGGTATCGTTACTATGGTAACTTAAACTACCAAAATAGGGATCTACAGCAAAGAACAGGGGGTTCGTTACTATAGCATAACTTAAACGAAGCTCCTTAAAAAGAACCCAGAGTCGAACAGCGGACTCGTCCTCTTCAAACATGCCGATTCCAGTTCCCGACCGCAGGCGCATGGGTTTCTGCTCGTCTGCATCCTTAGGGTTTAGGGTTTTTGGGGTTTTGGGGTTTAGGGGTTTTGGGGTTTTAGGGTTTAAAGTTTAGGGTCTGGTTCTTAGTAGGGAATGGGTTTAGAGTCTGCAGTTTAGGGTTTAGGGTTTAGTAGGGAATGGGGCAATGGGTTATTGGGACTAATATAGCGGGCCTTAAGGGACTATCATAGGATCCATTAAGAACCAGACAGTCCTCGCCGTCGCTGGAGGAAGACTCAGTTTCACCATGCCGTACCTCACTGAGTAGAGGAGGCGGGGTGACTGGCACACCGCCACTCTCCAGCTCCTTCAACCCATCGGGGGTCACAGGCATGCGCTGGCCATCGTCGGAAATGCGCGGCGCGGTCTTCTCAGGTTCGGGTGTGGCTTCATATTCCAGGTCGTCGTCGTCGTCGTCCTCATCGTCGTCTTCGTGGTGATGCTGCCGCTGTGTCCTGGGCTTGCTGCACGTCTCCGAAGCTACTTTAAGACGGGCTTAACGAACTTGACTAACAGAGATGGTTACAACGCGGTGGTCAGCGTGATGAAAGCAATGTTGCTCTCCGTAGTGTTGATGCTGGAACCCCTTCTGCCTTTCCCAAAGTCCGCTGAAAGGTCCTTGTTGTCGCGAGAAACCCTTCCAATCGTGGTCTGGCTTCTTGTTCACGTCAATTTCGTCCTATGATTATGCTTACTGCTGCAAGCAAGATAGTGAACACCCATGGAGAACACGCCAAAAGCATCGCACCACGAGCTCATCCCTTGGAGCAAACAACATGAACATTCAGAGATAACAGCTTGCTCAATTCGCGACTTGGGGGCCGTGGACGCGCCCTGCCAAGCAAAGCGCGCATGCAATACTGGCCAGCGATGAAAATCTCTGGATGCAGCAGCCTGACGCCCTTTTCGCCGAGTCTCCTCCTCTCGTAGCACCTGGAGACATGCTGAGACTTGGCTTCATTATATTGTATATTGCCGAAAGTAGGTTATACAGTAGATAATCATATGTGTAAATAACTAAATAGATAAATAAACAAATAAATAAATAAATATATATATATACACATTCGTATTTTGTTTTTATATAAGAGGTGTATGTGTATATATATATATATATATGTGGAGGGAGGGAGAGAGAGAGAGAGAGAGAGAGAGAGAGAAAGAGAGAGAGAGAGAGAGAGTTATACGACGCTCAGAAGCCAACGGCCTATCCTGAATATGCTCCTCGCTTCATGCGAAAGCGCTCTGCGATTGGTTCGGGTCGACAGCCCCGAACCAGCAGCACAACGTGGCTGTCACCAACGCAGTCTGCATAAACATCCTGGCATTGGAAGCCTGACGTCTGACCCTCATCCTAGAAACTTCACCCTAAACCCTAAACCCCTTAACCCGTCTGAAACCCGAAACCGCATCCAGCCAGCTACTGCATCTGCTGAGCACCCAGGCAAGGCATCCTGAGATAGAAAACCCCAACAACCCCTAAAGAATCCCGTGGCTAGTCCCGCGCTCTCAAAGGGTGGTGTCTAAAATGTAAATCCCGATGCTTCTCCGGTGGATACGATGTAAAACGCACGGACTATACTATACCTCTGGAGTGCTCGGCTTGGGCAGTGGAAAACCCCAAATCTCAAATTTCCACAAGCATCATCAACTGCGCCTCATCCGGTAGAAGATCTTGCGAAGAGGTGCGCCGCAGACTTGGCCTTTGCCAACTGCTATTCATCGATCATATGCCCGCAACTGTGGCGCGCTAGGGTCGGGGTGCGTTGTGGCTTTACTAGGAGTGAAGTCGACTTGTTGGTCGATCAGTCAGCTGGACATCAGAAGACTTCAGATTCGACAGAATCTGGGGTTCTTGGATGCGCTCACTCAGGTATTAAACTGCTTTCAAGCCAGCCGAACCTAAGGCCACATTTATGCGTTCCCATTGTTTAGAGTAGCCATTTAACTATGGCCTACGAGGCATTGTAGCGGCCGTACAGCTTAAACACAAGGTTTTGGTGACCGACACGATCATTGGACCTCTCTTCTGTCGTCTTCGGCTATACAGCCAACCCCGATCCCTCTAAGCCCTAAGCCCTAAACCTTCAACCATAGACACCCCAAGCACTAAAAATCTAAACCCGCAATCCGAATCCCAGGTGCAAAACCTGAAACCATAGAAGCCCGGAGCACCAAAAACTCCAACCCCCAACATCCGACCTAAGCCATAGAATTCCCCAAATCCGAAACCCCAAGCACTCCAAAGCCAAAAATTCGAATCCTAGGGGCAAACAATGCTGTGGGTGACCGCGCGATGTGTGTCGCGTGGGTCCTGCCAGGCATCCTCGGGGTTGTAGGAGTACCTCGAAGCTTATTGGGTTTAGGGTTTAGGGTTTAGGGGTTTAGGGTTTAGGGTTTAGGGGTTTAGGGTTTAGGGTTTAGGGTGTAGGGTTTAGGGTTTAGGGTTCAGGGTGTAGGGCCTCGTAGGGCTTCTTTTGTTTAGGGGTGAAGGCTTACGTAGTTTGGGGCTTATAGGGTTGGTTCATAGGGTTTCGGGCTTGGGGTATAGAACCCTGTTGTAGAAGTACCTCGAAGCACTTTTTCTTACAGCGTTGCATGACCTGTCGGTTTAGGGTTAAGGGGAAGTGCCTCTTCTTTGGGTTTTGTATGGCTTATATAGGGCTTAAGGCTTATATAGAGTTTAGTGTTATAGGGCTTCGAATTCATAGTGCCGGGGTTTAGAGGGTTTAGGGCTTCGGGTGTAGTGTTATATGGTAACTGTCAGAATTATGGTCCCTGGGGAACCCTACATAATTCTACTCTTAGCACGGCTCCCTGTAGCTTGGGAAGCCAGAAGAAACCCAAATTTGGACAACCACCCATATGATTTGGGGCCTTTAAGGCTTTTGGGATTTGGAGTTAAGGGTTTAGGCTGATGGGGTTAGGGTGTCGAAGGATTCTGGGATGGAGCAGGGGTGCGCTTAGGGACAGCATGCGCCGTACATCATCGCCCAAATACCAAAACACTACGCAAAACCTCCAAAGCCGCTGGGCGTACATGCCAATCCCTGTTTAAATTAGAGATTTAGGGTTCATAGTCGTTCAATCAGGAGTGCCTCCACTCCCTGGCCTAGACCCATACTCAAACCTGCCTCTAGTCTCCATTGTAGTTTTTTTTTGGTTTAACCAATTCTATATTAAGGATCCTAAAAGGTAACCCCAAAAAGGAACTACAATGGAGACTGTAGGTAGACCCTAAACAAGTCCTATAGCCTTAAACCCAACGGCAGCCCAGGGGCAGCTTGGACCCATCTGGCCGTGCGAACTTCGACTTCACGCACCAAACCTTAGGAGTTTTTCAGCCCTACATTCAAGTGTAGTTTTGGTTTTAGCTTCGGATTTGGGGCTCAGGTTGAAAACATCTAGGAGCAGGCATGGGGAGCCTCGCTTTTGTGGTTTTTTGCACAATGGGACTGGCGCATCCATGCCTCAACCTGGCAACATCCAGGGCCCAAGGCATGATGGGACCAAGGCGACCATATCCGAAACCCTCAGAACTCAATCTCTACGACTCTACGTTCCATAATGCGGCTAGCTCACTTGGACCAGAGCATCCATACCTGCTGTGTGGTACCGTACGCGGCCTAGACATACAGTGGGACCTCCATGGAACAAGCGAGCATCTCGCCCCCAAAAGATACTTTCGCCTGGTCTTTTGGCACAATCATGTCCCGGAAGTGCATAGACTGTTTCAAGCTTTCCGGCATTTCCAAATGATCCAAATGCCACGCTCTTCACTGAAACTTGAGGTGTCGCGGTTTTCGACATTAACGGCTCCCTGCTCAAAACAAGGAGCTTTCTGTTTCATGATTTACCATGTGCTTGAATGATTTTTGTATCATTCCGATTCCGGCAAAGTCGCAAACTTGCTTCTCCTCGACATGTGCATGGGAGACCCAGTCTCCACCATGGATGCCGTCTTCCGGAGAATGCTGCCTCCTTGGTCTGGGTCCTTCGAAGGGCAGGGAAAAAGGGGGCTCGATTGGACCGGAGCTTGCGGTGGAAGTCAGGAGGGCCAAAACGGGAGGAAGAGCGATGCTATCTACAGCACATCAAAGAAAACCCTACGGAAGAGCTTCGACATCCTTAAACCCTAAACCCTGAATCCTAAATCCTACGGAAGAGCTTCGACGTGCTTGGTGGTGTCGGGACGTGCGTGTTCAACATCCTGCTGGCCTGGGTCTGGCAGGTGATAAGCCTCAAACCCCAAACCTTAACTAGGTTTCCCAATAGCCCCGTAATAGTGAGGGTACCTCAAGTCTCAAAGCGCAGTCATGTTATGGAGCTGGATTGGCTCAGCTTAAGAAGAATCTTCTGGATATCCAGAATGATAGACCAGGCATCATTGGCCTCAGCATTCAAAGCGCGAGAGGTACGAGGCCACCCACAAAAAAGATATGAGCCTCTGGGCGAAACTAAGGCATCTAGTGAAACAGGAGACGCAGAAACCACCTCTGCACGTGAGATCAAAGGGAACGTAACAGTGTTTACCCTTTTCTCTTGTGTTTGGTTTTAATAAGGGAACACAAAAGGAAAAAGAGCACAAGGGTACTAATTACTGGGGAACCTAGCTAACCCTAGCAAAAAACCGTGTACACGCCGTTCAGGGTTCAGGGTTTAGGGTTTCAACACTCATCACAACCACCGGATGCTGGACAGTTGCGATACACGCTTCTGACTGTGATACTACGCCAGAAACCTGAGCTTCCACCTGAGGGGAAGTATGGCAAGGCCACGGCTGCCTCTTCAAAGCCGTACTTGTACGTAAACGGTTGACTGTTTTGTGCTCCTTGGTTCAAAGAAACACTCAAGGCCTCAAGTCGTTTAAGAAAAACACCAAACCCTAAACTGAAAGCCCTGAAAGCCTGAACCACAGGTCATCCATGCTGGGCCCACTGCAGAGAATATGATATATAATACTATAACATGTACCGTACTATGCTATAAACTATACCTATATACCTATATATATATATGTATACATACATACATACATACATACATATTTCACTATGAACGAGTATGGGTCTCCTTCTCGTCGAAGGCCTTCACGGTGGCCGCAGCAGGACCTGAGCTAAGGACTGAGGTGCAAGGCGAGAGCTTCTGATTTGCAGAGCCCAAGAGCCACATTACGGAACTCCGTTTTTTGGTTTAGGGTTTAGGCTTTAGGGTTTAAGGCTCTTTTCGGTGAGTTTTAAAATTTCGAGCTTCGTGGTTGCCCTGCAGCTGAAGCCTCTGCAGGCTAGCCAAAGTCTCGATTGGGAGACATTGAACCCTCTTTGGACCGTACGCCTAAGCCCTGAACCCTAAACCCCAAACCCCTAAACCCTAAACCCTTAAACCCTAAACCCTAAACCCTACACCCTAAACCTCTCGAAGGAAAAGAGCCCCGAAGGTTCGGATAGTGCGCTTGATGGGATAGTAGGCCTCTGGTTTTTTTTGAGAACTGAGTCTCAGTTGGCATAACAAGGAACCTCCAGTCTTTACCATAGGTCCCTGTTTTTGTAAATTGAACTAAGCTCCCGAATCCGCCCCAAAACCCTTTGAGAACCCCTTACAGGAACCCTAAACTATGGTTACTGAAGTTAACGTAGGGGCCTAAAAAAATTACCAATACTATTTTTGGGGGTTCCTAATTATAATTATCGTACAATGGGACCCCAAACCCTATTCCACTTATTAAGGCCCCTATATTAAGTTCCGCAAAAAGAACTCGGGGCCTTCGAGGTTTTGGTTACAGGGTCTTTAAAGCCCAGAACCGGAGCTCCTGGCTCCGAAAAAAGAACCAAGCAAGACTGGTTCCCTGTTGGGAACAGGGTTTAGTGTTTAGGGTCGGTTTAGGGTTTGGACTTTCGCAACTCGGACTCTGCAGGCGGTTTAGAGTTTAGGGTTCAGGGCTCATGGTTTAGGGTTTAGGGTTGAGTTAGGGTTTAGGGTTGAGGGTTTAGGGTTTAGGGCTGTTGGGAACATATTGAAAATTATCATTTTTTCCTAATTAGGGTTTTATGATAACAAAAAATCTAAGCTTTTATCCAACAAGGACCTAGACGAAAGCTGAAGTCACGGTTTAGGGTTTGGACTTTCGCAACTCGGACTCTGCAGGCGGTTTAGGGTTTAGGGTTCCGGGGCTCATGGTTTAGGCTTTCGGATTTCAGGTTTATAGGTCTAAAGGCAAAGCTCCAGGTAACGCCATAACTTCCAAGCCCTATATCCAAATAACCGACGTATGCGTCATTCTAAGCAAAAAACAAGCTCATGATCAAGACGAAGAGGAACAAACATTAGCATTCATGACCTTGACATCGATATAATATGAAGTACTGATGCGGCAAGCCTAATTAGATTGACTATAAAGCCTAAACGCTCAAACCTGAATTCCAAACCCTCAACCCTAAACCTCTACTTTAAAATTGTCTGGCAGGAGCACGTGGGGACGCGCGCACCACCGCAGAGCGAGATCGGTCCCGTGCGGCCATGTTTAGGATTTCGGAACTCTCATCCTGGCCTAAGTTTACCAGTCGTCCCTTCTTGGTTGGGGCTTTAGGGTTTAGCGTTTCATGCCTGGGCGGCTCGCTGGGGAGAGTCGTGCATGTGCCAGGGAGTGCTGCCGCAGCCGCTGCTGCACCGTCCAGTACACGGGTGCCAGGTGGCGAGCTTAGGTTGGGCTTGGTCAGGCAAGCTATTTTGGAGACGTGCACCTCATAGCAAGGTCTAGGAAGTGGGGACTGCAGCCTTGTGGATAGCGGAAGCCAGTCCGATGGAGCATAAACCTGTCGACCCTTGCTACGACAGTTCCTTGCTCACACTCAAAAAGGCAATGAGGATAATCACTTCGACTGGGGGGTGTTGTCCCAAGCCAAAACCAGAACTGTGGACCTTTTGTGGGAACCCTGAATTAGTCAAGATCTCTCCGGTAATACCATAACTCTCAGGGTTTTGTGTCCTGAGGTTGGGTTCGATACTATTCCCGTAGCCATGGCGACTGTTTCTCTCCTGGGCGGCCCTTTGCGCCCTTTGAGCCAGAGTCAAGATTTATAGGCGTCCGAGGTTCAGGGTTTTACGGGTCCTTAAGCCCCTATTACAGGGTCCTTACTAATCACAAAGGATTTTTCGGTCCATTATACTACAGTTTTAAAAAGAGGGCCCCAAAAAAATATAATATTGGTAATTGTTTGGGCCCGAATACGGGCGTCGGGCTTATGCACCAGGGAGATGCATGCAGCTTTCGACCCAAAAGTAGGAACCAAAAAGCATTCCCCAGAAAGTCATGTCCAACCCTCCACTATAGTATGAGGAATATACGTACAAACACGACCCTCAGCCTTAAGCCCTATAAACCTTGAGTCGCAAGATGAAGCCCCACACAATTTGGCAGATCTTCCTCATTTACAAGGGCCACGGATGCCCGCTGCGTTTCCCTCTCTTGCGTTTTGTTTGGGCTTTAGGGATATAGGTAAAACCCTGACTGAGACTTGACATTCGTCTTTTGGGGTGTTTAGGGCTTTGGCAACTAAGATCGACACATTGCTATGTAACCTTCTGTTCTTGGCTGAAGGGGTCTTGAGCTTTCCGGGAATTGAATTGGCCAACCGTCTGGTTTGCTGAGCGGCTCTGTAGGTTGGGTCTTCGTGGCTTTTTGGGGGCTTCGGTTTTGAGGGTTTAGGGTCCTTTAGTGCTTTTTTGGGGTTTAGGCTGCAAGCTCTCGCAACTGGCATGACTGTAGGGTTTTTTATAGGGTTTAGCCTTGTAGGGCTCGGAGGCTTTCTAGGTCGAGGCTAGAGTCTAGGGGTCGTCGCTGTATTCCCTCATTAAAGCCTTGGGTTCTCCGCCTTTGTTGATGAACCCTAAACCCTAAACCCTTTTCCACAGGCTTGAGCTGAGCTCGCCAAACCTTAAACCCTAAACTCTAAACCCTAACCCCTAAACCCTAAACGGTGGGACTCCGAGATGAGCCACCGGGAGCTGCTCGTGCACGTAGTTGGGTACGTCCGCGATGGTTCCCTTGACCGCAGCATCTGCCTCAGGGGCTGCGTGCGCATTGCACCAGACCTATTTATGGAAAGCCAGGGGTACTAAGCCCTCAACCCCTAAACCCTAAATCCTAGTACCCCACCCTATAGCCGTACTATAGCCCTTCACCGCTCAACTGACCATTCTAAAACCCTTAACCCTAAACCCCTAAGCCCCTAAACTCAAAACCCCTGAACCCCGACACTCAAAACCCCTAAATCCCTAAACTCAAAACCCCTAAACCCCTACACTCAAAACATCTAAACCCCTAAACTCAAAACCCCTAGACCCCTAAACCCCTCAAACCCTAAAGCCCTAAACTCCAGAGTCCCAACTGCTCCTGCCTTCTTCGGGCCTTTTTTAAGATACAGCCCACCATGCAGTAGCAGTCAACAACAAGGACACTGTTGAGGGTCTGATATATCCATAATCGATGCTATGAATATGGTCCCCCAAACATGTTCAAACTAACGCCCGAACCCCTGAAGTCAAAACTGCAAAGCCAAAAACCACATAACCTTGAGGGTCGCCATACATGTAGCAATCATGTCCTGCGTAACTCCCTGTATACTTCTACGGCTCCTATACTTCCAAGCCCTATTCTACTCATTATCGCTCCCATGTTTAAAATTCCAAACCCTACACAAAACCCCTAGTCTCACGATTCAGGCTCCTATACTATGACCAGACTCTCAGACCCCAGAAGCCAAAACCTGAAAGTTCAAACCCTACACCCTTTAGAACCCTCAAAGGAACCCTCAAAAGACCCCTTAAGGCAATACTTTTCGAAGGCCTTAGACCCTTAAAGGAGCCTCCTAAACCCTAAACGCTCACCCCTAAACCTCTTAACCTGAAGCCTTGGCTCTTGTTAAGGGATGTAACTTAAGTTACCGTAATAAAGAAACCCTATTATTTACTACAGATCCCCATTTGTGGTAACTTGAAAACAGACCCCCGAAGCCCAGCCTCAGAACGAAAGAAGTCCTGTAGGGCCTTCGATGGCTCTGTGAAGCGGCTCTGCCACCTGTTTGTAGGGTTGGTTTTAGGGGGTTTGGGTTTGGGGTTTAGGGTTTAGGGCTTAGGGTTAGCGTTTAGGATTTAGGGTTTGGGGTGAGGGTTTGGGGTTTGATTGTATTTTACTTGCTGGCTTGTAAGTTGTTATGGGGGACTTCATCTTTCTTAGCGGAATTCAATTTGATGTCTTGGTGATTATGGTGGCTTCTTAACAGTTTTTTGTTTTGAGGGTTGCTTTAAGGGTCTGCAAGGTTACTGAAGGGGTTTTGAGTTTGGGGGGGTTCGGGTGGAGGGAGGGACGGGGTGGTGGCTTTGGGTTCAGGGCTTGCTGTTGCTCCTTGGATTCTTAGCCCCGATTGGCGGGGCGCGCTGGCACAAGTAGAACCGACAACACAACGACGAGCCAAACACGACAAATCTAGACATGGGCCCCCAGTCAGGCTTGAGGGTTAGGCCTTAGGGTGTAGAGTTTGAGAGATTAACCGCTGCAGGGTATGATAAGGCTTAAGGAGTGCAAGGCTTCAATAAGGGTCTGGAATGTTTTGAAGGCTTCAGGGTATCCGGCTAAGTTCTAACCTTGTGGCTTTCAGATTTGTGGGTAGGGCTTCTTGGAAATTCATGGCTTATGGGGTGTAGGTTATGTTACAACTACGGTTGATGGTATAAATCCTGCATTACCCATAATAAGGAATATACCACAATTCCCATCGTTTATCGTCCTTAAGGTAATGCACGTTTTATATCATCAACAGTAGGTAGGACCTAGGCCCGGATGTATTCTCACCGGGGCTCCTGTGCAGATCCTTCTCATGCGGTCCTCGCAGGAGACCAGGCTATGTCCGTAATTGCACCGGATGAACCTTCAACCAAACACGCATCCCTAAACCCTAAACCAAAAACGGAACCCCGAACCCTAAACCCGAAACGGAACCCTAAACCCTGAACCAAAACCGAAACCCCAAACCCTTGCTGACCCTGGCGCGAGCCTCACACTGCCCCAGAGTATGGCTATCAGTGGGGCGAATGCCAGGAGAGTAAGGCCTCTCACTCGGCCGGTCGGCAGTAGGAGCTTAGATCGAAGGAAGATTTCCCAGAGTAAAGCCGAAGGGCATGTCTAGTTAGAGCAGGGTTTTGGGGCGGGTGCAGCTTGCTATAATTGCAACAGGGGATGTCAGTACGAATTATTCCGACTTTTGCATTGTCGTTGAAAGGTGTTGGTTTCGCAGTTTCGATAAGGTTGGGAGGTGTTGGGCCTTGACATCATCTTGCCCAATCAAAATGCTGCATCACGAACCTCTGGTAGCCCTCCGCACTCGGAGCTTTTCCCTTAACCCTGCGCGTGTACAGTAGCAGTAGGAACTGTGAGCGAAGGCCTCAACGTCAAGCGCGACTTTGCAACGGCTCCCCAGTGGCTCTTCGATTCCCCAGAATTCCAGAGTCCTATGCGAAACCGACGTGTATCTAGGCAGCCAGGCCATTAGAAAACAAATCCTTCAACTATTGTCTTGTTGTCCGGAACGCTCTAAGACTCTAAGCACGAGCTGAATCTTTGCAACTGTGCGATCAAGCTCGAAGAAGCGAAACACCTTTGCAGTTTGACAGCTCCGCAACCCTAAACTCTACCAAGTGGGGCCCCGTCGTTCATTGGGGAGCATCGTGCACCCCAAGGAACGGGTGTTGTTCGGGACTTGTTGGTTCCTACGCCCGGCCCATGCCCGCATGCCCAAGTACGTCAGCGCGGCCGCAGTCTTTATCGGAAAGCAATGCACCAAGAACTTAATGGGCCCAGGGCACACATGGGAACAAACCCCGCCTCGATTTAGAAGCCCTCCCCAAGCACATTCAAGGAAACGTGCTGGTGTAGGGTATCACAGAAGCGCCGCTGTCTGGTCTAAGGTACTTCAGCACGTTGAAACGCATGTCGATCAGTTTCGTCGAGCGAAAGTCCCGCAAAGGGTTTCGCCCTTCGGGGTTTGCAGGGGGATGGACTCTACTCCCACAGGTTTTGGTACAAACTGCTTAAGTCATGATCACCCGTTCGAGAATTCAGTTAAAGGAAACTACAGGTGGGGAGTTTAAGGTATATAGGGCTTCTATAAGGCTCCTATAACGGCAACTACCCACCTGAAAATGTCCTAGATTCAGACCCTTACTGAGGCTGCAGCTGCCAAACAACACCCTGCTGCGGCTACAGAGCTGTCTTCGGCCTGGTGCTTCGCGTCGTGCCCGGAACCGGGTTGAGGCTCAGGGTCTCGGGTCTTTTATAGGGTTTATAGGGTTTAGGGGGTAGGGCATCGGGTCTTTTTGCCTATACTCAAAAACAAAAGCTTCTCGGGCCCAGATCTTCAAATTACCCCAATGTTGACGCTCTCACAACTCGGACATGGGTTTAGGATCCTGGGGAAGATGTGGGCGAAGGAGGCCGCTCGCAGGTCCTAGGTGAGGCTTCGGGATTTTGGTGGTTTAGGCTTATACAACGCCATTAAAAAAATAACAAGAACAAGCCCTAAAACCCTACACCCCAAACCCCAGAGCTCCTAGCATTCGCTCGGTCCCGGCTTGTTGCAAAAAGGGCTTGTTTGGGCTTAGGGGAATTCTCTCGGTCAGGAAATAATTAATTACGTAATTAGGGCCATAGGCTTCTTGAATTCCTCTTTCCGGACTCTTTATCTAGGAGAAGCACAGCGAGCACATGAGTTGCTCCTCTTTTCAAGCCTTGTCGCAAGCTGTGCCTGGTGGGGAGTATTAGGCTTCCGGGCTTCTGACTTGGTTCTTTGTGTTTTTTGAAAACCCCAAACCAAAATCAAAGCGAAACCCGAAAGCTCAAACTGCCGAACAAAAGCCCTAGGGATTAAGATGGCTTACACTTTCTGCAGCACCATCTCCGACGAACGAACGTCGGGCGCTAGGGCTAGGGTGACACTCCATGCAGCTTCCGAAGTTTAGGTACTAAACCCTAAGAGCTCTCTTCGGCTTTGCCGCAAGATTATGAACTTTCGTCTCTGAAGCCTTACTCGTACAACTCCTTCTAGAATACAAGAAAAGCCTTCACATGCCCTATGGTCCTACGGTTGATGATATAAATCCTGCATTACGCATAACAAGGAATATACCATAATTCCCATAGTTTCGGGTCCTTAAGGTAATGCAGGATTTGTATCATCAACAGTATGAGTCCCTGAAAGATGCATAACACCCATGAAAATCCCTCCCAGCAACGGAACCCAGTGAGCCCGATGCCCCTTAATTAAGCAATATAAGGAATATACCTTAAATTATTGGGGCCTTAATATTTATGATTTAAGGTACATTCCTTAATTAAGGGGTATTGGCATGGGCTCTCTGGGACCATACGCCCTTAGGGCACCCGTATATAGTACCCTAAATAGTAGGATCCTTATTATAACGACCCCCAAATAAGGTACCCCTTAGTTTCGGAAAGTCCCATGTCCGAGGAGCGCTTCGCCATAGCTTCGCCAGCCCAGAGCCTCGAGAGGTCGGCTGCCACCGAGGGTCGGAGAGGACACGGTTTAGGGTTTAGGGTTTAAGGTTTAGGGTTTAGGGCTTATAAGGTTTAGGGTTGAGGGTTTAGGGTTTAGGGCCTAGGGTTTAGGACGACAGCTCCACACAGTACCCTTGCTAGAGCCCTGCTGATCTTTTGCCATGGATATTTAGGCACTTCGAGCTTGAGTCATGGGCATTTCGAGCTCTAGCCATGAGTATTTCGAGCGCTGCCGTAGAAGAAATGACTCCAGCTGGTGGTCGTGGCTTTCTTGGCGGTGGTGGTCGTCGTGCGACTTTATCGCTGTTCGGGGATCATGCTGGCACAGTCAGCGTAGATCCGAAGAAGACCAAAGCCTCTATAGGCAAGCGCTACAGTACTAAACGCCTGAGGAAGTAAGCAGTGCCTTCCGGTGTGGCACAGCGGGCCGGTGCGACATTACCGCATGCGGATGAGGTTGAGGGTCTAAGGTTCAGGATTGAGGGTTCAAGGTGTAGGATTCGGAACTGGGGGTTGAGAGCTGGTTTTAGACTTCAAGGGTCAGGACTGATGGTTGACTGCTTTGAACTTCCGGCACAAGGGCCCTGTTTCTTGTTGGGTGCATAATAAAGTATATCGAAATTGGATGACTTGGGGCTTTAGGCTGTAAGGTTCAGGATAGTCGTGTGAGGGTTGACCTGCAAGGCTTTCTCCATGTGCTCTGTTTGGTTTGACCCATCCTGCATTTTACGTAGCAGTAATTGGGGTGTGGGGCTTTGCGTCGAGCAACCAATGAAATCATGGCGTGGCTACATCTGTCGGCAGCTACAAGCACTCAACCATCCATGCCGTCGGTTGGAGCAAGACATTCTTGGTCGAATGCCTTGAACGCTCAAGGGTCCTCTGGAAATCGTAAGCTAAAGCAGGTCTCGGCAACAAGTACCTGCTGCAATAAAAGCCATAATCGCATTGATTTCTTAGTAGAGCACCGAAAATCATGGCCCATAACCGTGGAGGGATTTATAAATCCAGAGGGAGCTGCTGTACTTGCAATCAGGCAATCCTAGTAAGGTCTAAGCCTCTATTAAGCATCTAGTTGCAGTAAAGTAGCAAGTTGTCTAAGCCTCAACTGAGCTTCTAATTGCAGTAAATTAGTAAGTTCTAAGCCTTTAATACAAGCTTCTAATTGGAGCAAAGTAGTAAGTTCAAAGCCTCGACTAAGCTTCTAATTGCAGTAAATAGTACATTTTGGGCTCCTAACTCCCACCGCCGAGACGATTTCTTTCCCTTAAATATAGGGGCTTTTCAAAACCAGGAGTGCTGGAAACAAACACCTTTAAATATCGGGGTATTCAATAGTGTGGAGCACGGATTAGCTCCTGGATGTTCGGTTAATCTAGGCGCTGCGGAACACAACGTGACTTACGTAACCATAGTGCCACCAACCCTGTGATCACCAATAACATCTGCTACATGCTGCTACATGTTTCCCATGGTAACATATTTACACCTCGCTTGCAACGTCACGCCAGGACAGCTGACTCGTTCCAGGCTGCACCCGCGACAGCAGTCATGGATAAACCCCAAAACCAAACACACTGCTTATGGCAAGTGTCGCTTCCTTGTGCTCGGGGTGGCAGCACTGTGCCAGAGCGAGCTTTGCTGAAAGGCGTCCTTGCAATCACCCTCTTGCCTCATCCGACAAGACAAACGAACACCCTGTACCCCAATCAAACCCTACTGTATCCTAACCCTACTACCTTACGGCAGACAGAGCATCCTGCAAACAAAAACTTGTGACCCGTGCACTCTAACAATATCCGGGAGACCTGGACCACAAAAAGGACAATAAAACTGCATGTGCACCTGCTGCACTACCAACAGCCACAGCTGAAGCCTTCTGGCAGTCTCCGGCCTGAACGGAAGTAGGGATTTGGGCTCAGCGGTCAGGGGTTGGGTTCGCTTCGATTTTGGACGGTGGCTGTGTAGTTAAGGTAAGTCAAGGTGTTGGAGTTGTACAAGCGCGGATCTCTGTAGGTCTAGGGGTGTATTGAAGTGTATTGTTCTGGGGATAGAAATCGCCCAGGCAAATCCCGAAAACGTGTCTGACAAACATCGAGCACCAAGCGAGACATCGATAGCCAAAACCCAAGTCATCCCAGATCAAGTCTTTGGGCTTTGTCTCTCTGTCTCTAGGCTTTTGGCCCAAGGTTGGGATCACATCGGACGCTCGAACCTGTGGGGTCGTCTCCGCCCAAAGCGAATCCCAACATCTTGTCGGGTTGCCTGCTCTCCCTATTTTAGTTTCTTTTGGTTCCCTAGACCCAAAAGCAGCCTAAACAGGCATCGGAAAGAGCGGAAAATCGCAGGAAAGGTCAGGGAAGATCTGTTCATGCTAGGGATCCTCAGGCAGCACTAAGGGCAATGAGGGAATCTTGGGTTATATAGAACCCCCCGCCCCCCTCCCTTAAGGATGCCATGCGAGTATAACGACCATAAACACAGTGCAGGGCAAATCTGAGGCACCCACCCCCAGGACCTCGGACTGGCTACTGCATCTGTGCTTGGAGTTCGCGCAGGGAACATTATAGCGTACTGTAGTATGCAATAGAGTATATATGCTAGTAATTGCTAGCATAGAATGATTATAACATGTGATATGAAGTATATGCTAGTATATAGCTACCTTGGTATGTTGTAGTATATTATGACAAGGCTTCGAAAAAGGGGGTCGCACGTAGGTTCGGGCTTACGGCCTGTAGGGTTGAGAATGCACCGCGAAAAGAAATCTATCTATATGTATATATACATACACAAACCACGACACATCCACCATGCAAGCTTTATCGCCGACACAAGCAGATGTATGAACAGAAGCTCGCGACAACGAGAACACTGCAGAACACCAACAGCTGACAAAGTGGATAAAGCCTTTGTCTACCATCCCCTAACACTGTGACTACAATGTCAACTCTACCTAAGCCCTGCAATCTAGTACTTTTTGGTGGCTACCCTAATTTCTTATACGTTATTGGGGTCTTAGCCATAAAATACTACATTCGAGGGCGGTAAACCGTAGAAGCGGGCCAGGAACAAAGAAGAAAACGTGTCCCCTGCCAATCGCTCCGGGTTGCCTTAAACCCTAATCCTTACACCGTAAATCATTTTGCTAAGCCCTAAACCACTAGGGATGATGATCTTAGACTCCGACTGGGATCCCCTCTGAAGCATCCAGATCCTTCAACGCTGGAGCGATACCCCAACATACCAATGCCCCTTTATCAAGAAGTATGTATGTACAGATATGTATATATATATATACAACATACAGAAACCTATATGGAGATCCCGGTACACCTTCAATGTTTGAAATTGAAAGAGGCTTCATGCCTGTGGTTGCAGACTTTTTTTGATACAACAATGTAAGTATGAACAAGATACAGATACAACCACAGCTATAGGTGTGTATATATATACACACATAATATATATATATATGCATATGTATGCATATGCATCGTGCATATTTACAAATTTATTTCTTGATTTACGATCGAAACTGGACTCTTCTTGAGGGAGAAGCATAGAGGCGATGGCGACTCGACGCTGGCCTCTTTGCCGGGCCTTCCGCGCCAACCTTTTTTGGGACCCCGGGAGGATTTGGGTTTAGGGTTAAGGGTTTAGGGCTGAAGGTTCAGGGCACACCCCCAAGAGGATCTAGCATTCTTCATGGAGCGCCGAATTCAAGACAACATCTACAAATGCAGCAACAAGCAGCGGATGGAATACAAGTGCATCACCCAACGCAGTGCGTCATGAAAGCAACAGGCCACTAATTGTCTACGCAGCACAGCCCATTTCCAGGCTGTCCAGCTCAGGGCTTCACTCCTGTAGGATTCAGGTTTCATGGTTCGGGCTTGTAGGGTTTATAGTTCATAGGGTTTAAAAGGGATCAAGGAAGAAAAATAACCCTACATCCAGCATCGAGTCCGGCAGCCAGTTTGCAGTCATAATCACTCAAGGATGTAGAGGTTTGGACTGACAAATTTACCCAAAGCGCTCACGACCCCTTAAATAAAGAATAGACCTGCATAAAGAGCCTTGCAGTTTGACCTTAGTTCAAGTCTCTTGGTTTAGATTGTCTTAAGCTAAATGCCTTCCTGCCAGAGCAACGAAATCAGCACAGCCCTCCCCCGCCCTTGCACCCGCTCCCGAGGTTGCTGCACAGCAAACGCTTCGGAGGAGGAATGATGAGGTCCTCTCAGAGGCGCTGCGCGCTCGGTCTTGAAGGGGTTCGGGTGTACCGTTTCGACTCTCACACTCGCACCAGGCAGGGACACCCGTTTAGGGTTTAGGGCACCCCAAAGCCTACCTAAACCCTAAATCCTGAACCCCCCGGTTCTGGTACTTACAAGCGGAAACTCAGGTCCTTTGATGACTTGTTCGGTCACGTTCATGAGACCATGGCTGTACGATTTAGGTTTCGCGCTTAGGGTATCGTACACTGGGGGAGCACATTGTCAAGGCGGCGCTGTGATTGAGGGCCACCCTGCCTGGGGGCCTGAACTTCCCAGACCTTCCAATATCCCTTCATTAATTCAGAAATATCTCGTAGATATTAGGGGCCCTTAATTCAGAAATATCTCGTAAATATTAGGGGCCCTACTATAATTTCAGGTATAATTCCTGTCATTGGAAGGTCGGGGTTGGCCTAGACTTAAACGCGTCTCAGGAGCTGTCAAGCCTTGACTCAGGCTCCGCCACTTTGCAACGGCAAACGCATGGCTTCCCCCTAAAACCCTAAACCCTACACCCCTAAACCTTATAAGCCCTATATAGTGTTGTGGTGTACGAAGTATCGTGACGTGAGTCAGTGAAACTTTCAAGTCTGGTAAAGCCCGTTTAGGGTAGGGTTTGGGATGTAGAGTAGAGGGTATGAGACAGAGAGAGCGAGCGAGAGAGAGAGAGAGAGAGCTAGCCAGAAAGAGAGACGACAAATGTACAGGTACAAGCATACATGCAACTAAACAGTTGTGCCTCTGATTCAGGGCTTCTTGATCCCGCCTCGCACTTTTGCCAAGATCTTGCAAGATCCTGCTTTCGCTTTTTCTCTACATATTCGGTGACGCACACGTCCCAAACAGATAAAACATGTGTGGGTCCTGAACTTGGTCGTGGGCGCACAGGCACCGCGAAGGTTTGCGATAGCCTCGGTCTTCGACAGCGATCTAGCGACATCTAGGGTTTATCTTTTGAAGTTGCAAGCTTTACATCTAGATTTGAGTTGCGACGCGACTTCGTCCCAGACCTTCAAAACAGAGAGGGCGCTAATCAAGCATGCAACTCCTAAATTCTTACCCGTAAGACTTCCTAAGACTGCTTGAACATCACGAATCTTAAGGCCTCTAATCCTACAGTCCGGAAAAGGACAAGCGACTTGGCTGCTACACCTTCTCTTCTGAGGCCATAGGCAAGAAACGGGAGCATCGACCATCCGTGTCTTGCAGACTTCGCCTTCCGAAAGTGAACACCTCGTGCAAGAACTATTAGAATCAGCGGTGTACTTAGTAACTTACTACTTGAAACGATATTAAGTTTGTCTCTCCTGTGACGAAAACTGCTGAAGAGAAATTGCTACCGGCAAAGCAAACACCCCCAACGACAACAACAGGGAGACCAGGCACTGGCGCCACGAATACAACTACGACGACGACGAAGACTGCTACCACGACGACTACTACTGTGCTGCTGCGGCTACTGCTTCTAGAGCTGTCATTTCCCGAAGCCCTACACGCTGAACAAATGCTCCAGAACTTGAGCCCCAAAGCTTCCCTGAAGTCTTCAGCCGCGGTCGGACCTAACTTAACTGCCACAAGCTGCTGAGCCTCCAACTGCGCCCGTGTCATCGGGGGCAGATCAAACCTCCCAACGATGCTTCTCACATCCAGGTCTAGGCTTGGGGTTTAAGGTCTCGGCTTGGGGGTCTCCTGCGACACTCTTTGGGATCCCTCTCGCCGAACCCGGCGACGTCGCAGTTCAAAGTTGAAGGAGTACGCTGAAATAACCCGGGAGACTGGGAGGAGCAGTATCATGTAGAACCCCTTCGAACCAGGAGCTCAGACTTCTGCCAGGATTTGTATGTCCAGGACCCGCAGAGTGCAGCTTCAATCTAAAACCCCCAAAACCAGATTGAAATTTATACCCCTAAACCCTAAACCCTATAAACCCTAAACCCTACAACATAACCCCTAAAACCGTAGGTTTTCGGATCCCCAGGTAAACCCTAAACCGGTCAGGGTTCAGGTCACTCCTGAGATGTTTCAGAAGCCACGGCTCTGGCAAAAGCTTCGTGAACCTAGACGAACAACTACGCGCATTTGTTGTGCATGACACGTATAACATGTGCATGATCTATACATACATACATACCTACATACATACATGTGTATATATATATATGCATATATTATGTGGGGGCCTAAATAGTGTACAGACCCCCCCCCCCCGACCAAAACCCCGCGGCTTGAACAATATGTGACTGTGACTCCTGGACCAAGGTTCGGTAGATTGGGGCTCTGACTAAGTGACTAAGTTACTGGTAGAAGGGAATTGGGGGATCTTAGGGGGTTCTGAGCTGGCTTGGGGTCTGGGTGGCTTTGACTAGGGGGATTTAGGGTTGAGGCATAAGGGTTGTTTTAGCCTTTGGGGTTTGGGTCGTGGCTGCGTTAAGATTGACCATTACTAGAAGGAGAAGACAACCCAAAAAAAATCCAGGCAAGAAAACAACGCATTAATTGGACCGGTCATTGTTTTGGTCCCGCCTTGAATTAGCCCGAAAAGAACGCATTAATTAGGCCTATGAGATTAAACAGGCACGCACATTATATATATATATACACACACATACTCTTCCTATATCTAAGCCCATTTTGCGTCCGGGCTGTACCCCGAACCGCCAATATCATCCCGTGGAGAGTCATAAAATATCAAAATCGAAGACCGTCTCTACAAAAGCCCAATTAAGAGGGGGATGCCAGATTATGCCGCAGCTTAGAGTGCAAGGTTTATCCCTGACGGCTGCCTGTGTGTCGACAAGATGCGGAGGTATAACCAGAGCTGAAACACCGGATAGCTGCGGAAAGGCAACTCCTCGGTGGACGAATGTACCAGCATCTGGACTCCTAAAGGAAGGGGTCGCGTCAACCCCTCTTCAATGCTTCTCCACTGCTACCCTGAATCTCACATGAAGACAGCTCTCCATACGCATCGCCGAGGCTTTGGCCAAAAGGAGGCTGCCCAGATCCTGGCGAAGGCCCAACCAAATGGACTTCGACCGGGAGTTGAAGATATGGAACTGTCGGTTCATTAAAAAGAAACTACAGGTGGGGGGTTTAGGGTAAAGAGGGCTTCTATAAGGTATATAGACCTTCTATATAGCTCCTATAACGGTAACTACCCACCTGAAAATGTGCTAGAGTTTATGCCTTTTGCCGAGTCTTTGGGCAGAGCTGGATGATGCTTAGCCTTAACTTTTCATACTCACGACACCCTAAAACTTTCAAGCCTAAAACCCTAAAGCGGCGCTGGGGCTGAAAGCCGGCAGTTTCACAAAGTCGGCTTCGTAGCGACTTAGTACTTCGGGTTGAGATCGAGGGTGCAGCAAATCAAACCATCAGTTTCCCGACCGACCTCAAGCTTAGAACAGTTGCGGCCGAATTCTTTAGGGCTTAAGATTTAGGGTTTAGAGGGCCTAAATGCTACAAAGTAGGAGCTATAAAGCTTGGGCGTCAAGAAGCTGCTAGTTTAGGATAGAAGTTTAGACGTTGAGTAGGGTCGCAGTTCCTTTGTTGGGGTACACTGTCTCTTTGTATTGGGGCCCTAACCGTAGAATTGGATAAACCGCTAAGTTTAGAGAAGAACTACATGGGCAAGTGTTGATGCTTCCTACAGCTTTACGCCCCTTGGGCTCTGAAGAATCTGAAAGAATCAGTCCCCAGCAGAGCCCACGCAAACCCGTAATCCACCAAAGCATGAAAACAACAACTCCCAGGCAAAGCCCATGTGAACCCTGAACCCGAAAAAATCTAGTTGAAAGAAAAAATCGATACCAAAGCCGAGCCCAGGCTAGCCCAAAACCTCGGTGAAGATCTCTTGTCGCAGCAGCTCTTCGAGCATCATGTGATAGGCCTCCGGGTCCTGAGCACTACAGGGTTTAGGGTTTAGGGTTGTAGGGGATTACGGCTTAGGATTTAGGGTTTAGGGGTCGAGCAATAAACCCTAAAGGCCCCATGATAATGATAACAATATAAGCCAAGAAATGTCCCCTCAAAGCCAGAGATGTCGATGCAGGGATTTAATATGGCTTACTAATTCGAACACACTTGTGGGTGCAATACAGACAGTATGTTACACGACAGAGGGAATCGTGACAAAATGGGGATACTACTAACCATTACGTGGCCCCGAGATTAGGACTCGAGGCAAGCGCCGCATCGGCCTCACTTAGAGTCTGGTTCAGTATGGGAAATCCTGGAAGTGCGGCCCCATTCCCGAAACCCAGAACCTCCTCAACGTCTGAACCCCAAATCCCAAAACCCTAAACCCTTAAAACCTGAACCCTTTTGTTGAGCAGGGGCTGCAGCGCAGTAAAACCTGAACCCTAATCCCCAAATCCTAAGCCTTAACTTATATATTTACCTAAATCATCCCCAAATCCTAAGTATTTACCTTAATCACCCTGTACTCAGCCAGCAGTTTAAGGCCCCCGCGCGCAAAGCAGTTTCAAAGCTTCCGAAGCCGTTCCTTGCCAGCAGAAACCCAAAGCCCCGCAAAGGTATAGGAATTGGGATTTAGGGTTTAGGGTTTAGGGGTTAGGGGTTAGGGTTTAGGGGTTGGGGGTTAGGGTTTGGGGTTACCTGGACCCTATAAACTCTTCCTTTTTGGGGTGCCCTACTATGATTTCTTTATATAAGTCCTTAAGAAGGTACTGTAGGTTGTTGGGGGTCTAGGTAAGCGCTAAAGCCGGGGAGACTTTGTGCTTGAGTTTGCGACACCAGCTTCCGGGGTCCGAGGCGACGGAAAAGTTGTAAGCTTACAGCGAATCCCAGAAAGTTGGAAACCGGATTGAGGACAAGTAGCACTGGGATCCCCTATATATTACTATTCAGGGTGGAGGCTATTGGGGTTCCCAACTGTTGGGGCTTCTACTCTAACCTAATGACCAACATGCTCAGCTCCCTCCTTCTGGGAAAAGGAAAGCGCAAGAAAATGTCAGTCTCCCTAACCCTTAGCATCAAAATAGCCAAAACCCATATATAACAGGGTCTTTGGGCCCAAAGCCTTAAAGTATGAGTCCTTTGAGGGTAGGGGTAATGACCCCCAAAGGCCCTAGAAAGCTTGAGGGCTTAGCTTTCAGGTGGTTTATCCGTTGCAAAAGCGCCCCTACTGTGAATGAACATTCCTCCAAGGCTCCAAGGCCTACGGGTTGCATCTGGCTCTGGCTTTAGGGGGTTCGGGGGTTTAGGGTTTTAGCGTGCTATTTTTCTGACTACTCAGGCTTCTGTAGACCCATGACCCCGAAGCACATACAAGTTATCCTGTCCTGAGCATTCTGCTGTCCTGCCCACACCTCCAACCGTAAAGCCCAAACCTGTTTTGGGCAGAGACTCGAGGGCAAGCGAAAAGTCTTGCAATCCAAACTCGAAACCCCTAAGCCCCGAAACCCATGAACCCCTAAACGCTTAAACCCTAACCTCCTAAACCCCTTTGCAAATGGCCTGCTGCGTACTCCGCCAGGACGAACACTCACCTCCTAACCCCTAATCTTTACACCCCAACCTCCCAAACTTTCAATCCTTAAACCCCAACCTCCGGAAACCCAAACCCTGAAACCCCAACCTCCTAAACCCTAAACCCTTAAACCCCAACCTCCTAAACCCTTAGGGTTTGGGGTTTAGGGCTTAGGGGTTTAGGCCTACAGCCTTTTCCCCTAAACCGCCGTTGTCCTACTCTCAAAACCACAGTTCGAAGCCCCTTTCAAGGCTCCACCCGGAATACTTCCTTGGTGGTAGCTTTAATAATGTAGCAGTGATAATACGAGAAATCATAGCAAACATGAAATACTTGTCGTAATCATAACAAAAGCATTCATCATACCATAACAATGAAAATAGCACTTGCCACAACCACAATGACAATGACAGCAATAGTAATAATGAAACGGAGCGTCTCGAGGCTGACTGCTGCAATGGCCATGGCCTGTTGCAAGGCCAGTGGCAAGCACCTTCCAATTGAGGAGTTCGCTTTTTTGGTACTACCGTTTAGGGTTTGGGGTTCTAGGATTTCGGTTTTTTTTCCAGGATTTAGGGTTTGTATCCTTGCCGATGCTATGACCAAAATGGTGCTGTGGTCGCTGGCGACTGGCTCTGGCTGTTGCTATCCACACAACTACTACTATTCCAGCCTTGCTGCATCTCATTCACAGTCTCTTCGCAGCCATCAGGAATACAAGTTTCCTCCGTGAGGCCATGGGGTAGTTTAAATTGGCCATAACTGCTGAACCTGCCAGGCTTGTGGCTTGTGCTCTAAAGTGTTTGCTGGAAGAAGGGCGTTGTTGCATTGTCGTGCTTCGTGAGGGATCAGCAGTGCAGACGACAAACACTGGAATAGCAGGGGTAGTAGTAAGTAGTTGTGCAAGCACTCGCAGTAGCAGTAGCAGGAGCAGCAACAGCAGCAGTAGTAGAATGTAACGCGTCTAACAGAGTGACCTCAGTGACCTCCCTTAACGCACGCAAAATCCGCAAACTGTGAACGCCAACGGTAAGTTGATAGCCTGCTAGCTTTGGGGGATCCCTGCGGCTCCCCCTGTCGCCTTGGGTGTGGGGTCAACTCACCAAACAAAGTGCACCGCCTAAAATGCCGGAACCCGAGCCACGCACACCATAAACCCTAGTTAAGCCCTATAGGGTGTAAGGTTTAGGGCTCCTATAACCCAAAAGCTCTACAGACTGAAGCTTCAGTCAAGACTTACAGGAGGCCACAGGGCTCAACAGAGACATTCCGACGGCCTCCGGCCAAGATCCAAAGCTGCACGCAGCTGGGCGATGCTGTTACTGCTGAAGCTCCTGCTCAACGTTTACGAGGGTTTGGGTTTGTCGAACCCTAACCCCCCAGGTACCTACTATACAGGGTACTAGAGCCCCTAGGGCCCTATATAGTAGGTACCTGGAGGGTTAGGGGAACAGAACAGACGACAAGTATCTCACGGCAGGACAGTGACGGTCAGTGACGACCTTCTTGCAATATGTGAGAAGAGAATAGCCCTGTGCGTTTCGCCATGTCTCTCGGTGAAAACCTCCGTGCACGTCTTTCTTACAGGTTCTGTACGACTCGACCCGGAGCCCGAAACTCAGTCCTGTGCAGCAGCTCCGAGGCAACGGTGGAACCTTTTCGACTGGCGCAAGGTGAACGCTGGGACTCGACCAAAGTAGAACATGCCTCTGCAAATATATCAACCTCGGCCATGGTTTCTAATACTCTTTTGGGGATCCAATGAGAGAGTATAATAATGGAACGTACAGTTCAGGACCTAGGTAGCAACGGTAGCTACATGGATATGGACATTGTGTGCCTAGTCTCTTAGGATCTCTTCTCTATCCTCAACTAGAGGTCATCCTGGAGACAGCACATACATCTGATATACCATGTTGCCTCGTGCATTTGTAGGAAACTGTTATGCAAACTCCATAAGCTCCTCGTTGTTCTGCAAAATCGTTGTTCTGCAAAATCGCTTAACCCTTTCAGAGCCTGATTGAAGTCCTTCAATCTGCAAATCCGGATAACCTATCTGTCAGCTCATTCGAGACCCAACGGCCCCAGGCCCTGCGCCGAGACGCCAGCAGGAAGGAACTTGGGTTGTTCGCTGATGTCGTGCCACTGGAGCCCGGCAAGACTTCGCATGGTGGAGGCCCAGGGGTACGCGTGACCTCAGGGATTTTAGGGTTAAACCCCTCAACCCCAAACCCAAACCTTGAGGGACCTCGAGGATTTGGGTGTTGCCTCCCGGGGTTGACAGGTGTAGGACTTAGGGGCCCTTAGCCAAGAATCCTAAACCCTCAAAATCCCAAAGAGCATACAGGCTAACGATTACCTGGCCTACCTTACTACTACGCTCAGAACCTCAAATCTCAAAGCACAGGCTTCTCACCATGTCCTCTTGTTCTTCCTTCCCCCAGCGAACCCAATCTCATGCATGGCAAGAGTGAGAACGGCCAACAGTTGAACATTGCCAGCTAAAGATGTATATAGCGATGTACCCCCACATGCATGAAGAAAGAAGGACAAAACAGCTTCTGACTCGTTTAAAGAACTCCTCGTTTGTGCTGCAAGGACAGCCATCCTCATAGCTCTCAAAAAACCAAAAGCCGCTCTGTGCCAGTCATCCAGTCCCACTCGGGCGCCTGGGGCCTGACCTGATTTTGGGGCCTTCATATGCCTGCATCAGTAGACATTGAGGCTTTGGGAGCTCATATTCTCTTATAAAGTATAGGTATAATTAACCAGGAACCCTAAGACAACTCTTGGGTTACTCGGGCTTCTGCCTTATTACCCCCTTGCAGGCCTTAGCAAAGGCCTTCCCGAAGAAGGAAGCGCTCCTATGGGTTAGACTGCAAGGATCGACTCTTCTCCCTACTAGCAGGCAAGAATTTGGGTAGTTCTCTAAAATTAGGGTCCCCTTTTCTAAGTCCCAAATATAGTACGGCACCCTTATAAAAGAGGGACCCCGAAAGGGACCCTAATTTAGAAAACTACGCATTTACTTTGGGAGCAACGCATTCGACCCTTGACTGCTGTACACGCGTCCATGTTGCAGCAGAAGGTCAAAGCCAGAGAACCAGGTTCAGTGCTTAGGCAGCAGAGCTGCAAAGCAGGGTTTCGCAGAAATCCCAATATCCCATATTTGAAGGAACATTCCTTAAACTGTATCATAATATCAAAATCATATCCAGGCCCTTGTTCACATATCTCCCTTGATTGCCGGGGGCCAGAGGTAATATTATCCATAATGTGGGGGGTTTCTAAGCGGTAAGCTTTCCTTTCTTCGAGGGCCCCTCGCATGCATAAGGATCAGATCTTTGCAGGGTCTCTCTTTGAAGTTCCCCGTTTTCTGAAAATGCCGTTTAAGTAAGGCTTAATGCCACAGATCTTAAATCTTAGGGTTTAGGGCCCTAAACCCTAGACTCTAGACTCTAGACCGTGCCATCGACGGAATGACTGGATGGAGCGCAAGCTGTCTGCCGGCACTCGTCATGTAAACCCTAACAAAATCCTTCAGCCTGCGCCGTAAACCGATGATCCCCAAACCCCCAAGACCGGACCTGAACCCTCCAAACTTCTCGAGTCTTAAGGTTAGAGGGTCCTACCTAAGTACCTAAATGAGGGATACACTTACTCAGACTCAAAACAGAAATTCCGGCTCTAGAAACCCTACTTTCGACTATAGGCACGACTCATTGGGAAGATGTCTCTACACCTGGGCTGTGCAATGCTGCGCAAAGGCCAGGAAACGAGGCATCGACCCCTCGTCCCCTGAACCCCTACAGGCCCTACCTGTAACCGAAAAGACCTACCTTTTTAAGGAACTATATACAGAAACCATAATAAGGAACCCTAAAAAAGTAGGTCTTTTCGGTTACAGGTACACCCTAAACCCCTACACCCCTCAACCCCACTCCGAAGAGAAAAGCGGTCCAGGGAAGCGAAGAAGTCCAGAACTGGCCAGCGAACGGCTGCCAGAACGAAAAGCTGGGCAAGGTTTACGGTTTCGACTCACACACTCGCACAAGGCTGGCATGGCTGATGAAGGCCCGCGGTTTACGGTTTAGGGTTTTATTGGGGTTTAGAAAAGGGTTGAGGGCTTTAGAGTTTAAGGGTTTAAAAGGGTTTAGGGATTTTTGGGGGTTTAGGGTTTAGGTTTAGGGTTTTTTTTGAGGCTTTAGGGTTCAGGGGCTTAGGGTTTCAGCGCTCGCAGCTGGGGCTTAGGGCTTACGGCTTAGAGGGAAAAGCTGTCCAAGGCTTCTCTCAGTTTGGGAATCTACAGCGGCTTGATTGAAACGGTTTTTTGCACTCTTCTGAGAGACTTAGAAGGGTTTCCTGGGCAGCGACGCTACTTGGGTGGATTGACTTATAGCTGTTTGCCGGGTTGTGGGGGAGTGCTCTACACCTCTTAGTCGTAGGGGTAAGCACAAAATCTACTTTATGTGTAAGGCAGTGTACTGTCCGTCCACACAAGATTACCTAACAAGAGCAGAACCTCAACTAGAAACCTTGCGAAGTAACCTGAACCTGCTCATTCTTGGCTGCCTCGTGCTTGAAAAATGTCTTGGCTGTTGCGAAGGCTCTCGGACTGGGTCTAGAGGCATCGTGGATTCTAACTTCCATTCATGTTTCGGCTCCACGACAAGCACGGCAAGTCCCTGTGTCGGACAACGGAAAGGTAAACAAAGGGCCGAGGGTTTAGAGATGTCTTAGGGCTCATGCGGAAAATGAATGATCTTTAGCGTCGTGATTCTGACGTGCCGCAATTTGCGCTATCGGCGAGCGCTTCCTGTTCCAATCAGCATTGCATGGCTTCGTAATTGTCAGTTTGGCACTTGAGTTCGGCTAGTGACCTGAGCATGCGATGCCGCAAAATGCATATAGTTTCCAAACACGATTGCAGTTCCGGTTGTTAAGTTTCCAAGCCTGTGGATCCCGGACATCACAGAGGGGTTACATAGCGTGCTGTATAATCAGAATACGTTTGGTCTTTGCGTTTCTTGAGGTATGTCATACTTATATACGTGAAATTCAGGAAACCTAAATTCTCCTTCTGATCACTACCTGTAGCCAGAAAGACCTACCTTGTTACGGAACAACATCCCGCAACCCTTAATTTCCTTCATGAAGGCTCCTATATAAACACTTCGCCTTGGGTTTTTCTCGGCCCTCACACCCTATCAGCCGGGCGCAGGGCAAAGAGCCAAGGTTTTGGAATTGCTTTTTGCAGAGCCTGGTCGCGGAAGAAGAAACGGCTTGGCTCGGGGGAGGTCTGGGTATGGTGGCTGCACAATCTCCCAGATACAACGTCATGTGAACCCCTTATACCCTGAGGTTCTAAGCTACAGAGCCACGCCGCCTCTCTCTCTCTCTCTCTCTTTCTCTTTCTCTGTCTGTCTGTCTCTCTCTCTCTCTCTCTCTCTCTCTCTCTCACTCTCACCCAGGCCAAGTACCCAGCCCTTGAATCCTGAATAACATCGACACCAAACCATGCGAAACGCAGGTAATATGCCAAAACACCCGAAAAGCAAGAAACATTGAGCCCTTGATAGGGCTTTGGTGTACAACCCCATGAGCTTGTTTAAGCAAGCCAGATGTTGTGCCAGCAAAGGATTTAGAAGAAAGGAAGCCTCACAGTTGACCCTAATTCATCCTAATTCATAGGATCCTCGCCGTACGGACCTCGAAGTACGGCACCCCTAACTTCAAGAACCGCCCGCCCTTCTGAAATCAAAAAACTTCTACGTCTGTAAACAAAAGACCCGCTAAACTTAGTGTCAGAAAGAATAAATCCCGACTCAAAAGAAACACTCTTCAGCCCGAAAACTCTAAAGCCGAAACCCTAAGGTACCCAAAAGGTTTGGAGAGCAGGGCTTCTACTACAACACTACAGCCCTGAACCCAAAACTAAGGAATGGACGGTTTAAGTCGTAGGATTCCCCTGAAGGCCCTTCAAACCTGACAGGACGCCTACCGCAGGGGCTTCCATGCTTCATGTTCGCACACATGACCCTCATAAGACCCTACAGCAGCCCTCACATATATGTATAATATTATAAATATATATATGTGTGTGTATGTATGTATGTATGTATGTATGTATGTATGTATGTATATATATATATATATACATGTACACCCTACAAACGCTCTAACAAGCCCTGAAAAGCTCTGATGAACCCAGAAAGTCCCGATTAACCACGAGAGACATGCCAGTGCCTGTACCGCTGCTTTGGCGGCAGACCTAAATGTCTCCTCCGGAGGAAAGCGAGCTTCAAATGTCCATTCTGGTACTGTTGCATACTAAGCGCGCGTTCTCTACAGGCCTTAAGATCTGGTTACGGTTTACAGTTTTGGGCTTTTCTCGCTCCCACTTAGCTTGGACGAGCCCNNGGGTTTAGGGTGTAGGGTTTATATGTTTAGGGTTCTTTTTAAGGTGGACATGTGCACTCATGTTTAGGGTTCAGGTGTATTAGTCACGGTCGACGTCAGGCCTTTCCCTCTGCAGACCCGTACACCTCGCACCGTGCAACTCGAGGAGAGTTTGGGGTTTACAGTTCCTTGCTCCCGGTTTAGGGTTTAGGGCCTTCAGGGTTTAGGTGCTTTCCGACTTGGCGCACCCTCTCCGAAGCTGACTTCGGAGCCGACATTCGTTGAGCTTCGAGCGCATCAACACATGCCCTATCTGGACAGGACTCTGCCGAAACTGTCGGGCTTCTTGACATAAATAGAGGAGGCAAAAGCAGCCAGCTTCCAACCGGGGCCTCCGACCCCGGAACACCGAAAAACCCACGGCTAGCTGAAAACCAAGGCTCCGCAGGAAATCGCATAGGCCGTCCCAGCCCAAGCTCTGGTAACATCAGCCCCTTCAGGTTACGGTGTTGGTGTTCCTTTTCCAAGTATTTCTTTTGGGGGGGGGGGGGGGTTTTGGGCTCGAAATAGGGCTTCCCCCTTAGTGCCTCCAGCTGGAAGTGGTAGAGGCTGGTGCGGTTGGATTTGGTCAAGCCTTGGGTGGCTTTCGCGCTGAGGGATTGGGGTTTCGGATTTAAGGTTAGGGCGCCGTGGCTGTAGAACGGGTGGAAAGTCTCACGCTCGGAGCAAACCGGAGTTGCGCAAGAAGCTGTCAGTTGTGGCTAGAACGTGCTTACTACCTCAGAGCCTCTAATCAGGGACCAGGGAAGTGCCTAGAGCCTTGAGGACAACGTTTATTCTGCCTCCTGCACACACCGAGCGAATCACCAGCAAAGGGATCTCGACAG
>CAJNJA010015842.1:0-11256 GCA_905231915.1 Symbiodinium necroappetens | reverse complement strand
TAGAGTTTAGTGGGTTTAGGGTTTAGGGTCTAGGGTTTAGGGTTTAGGGTGCTACTTACATCCTTCCTGCTAGGTCACTGATCTTACAACCCCTACAAGACACCCCTAAAGAGCACCTACACAGCCCAATGTACGCTCCCTCAGCGAGGCTCACAGCCCTTATATAGGCCCTCTACAAAACTTCTTGCACCGTCTT
Organism: Symbiodinium necroappetens; assembly: GCA_905231915.1. Lineage (NCBI taxonomy): Eukaryota > Dinophyceae > Suessiales > Symbiodiniaceae > Symbiodinium > Symbiodinium necroappetens. Next base: position 11,060 of record CAJNJA010015842.1, on the reverse strand, counting down.
GGTTCCAAAGCCCTTCTTACAAAACAATTGAAAACGGTTATATAAGCCTCATAACACCCGGTAAAACATATAAACAACTACTTGAAAGCTGATAAACAAAAACTATAAACCACCTTGCAATGGTCCTTGGCAGGCTTTCCAAAAAACCCGAACACGCTTGAAACCCTGAAAGGCTTCCAACCCCAAACACCCTTCAACAAAAAAAACCCAAAACCCAAAAAACTCTAAACCCTAATCGCACCGTAAACCCTAAACCCCAAATCCTATAAACCCTATAAACCTTATAAGCCAACCCTATAAACCTTATAAGCCCTATAAAACCTTCTAAACCCTAAACCCTTAAGCCTTAAACCCTAAACCCCAAACCCTAAAACCCTAAACCCCTAAACCCCTAAACCCTAAAACCCTAACACCCTAAACGCACCGTAAACCCTGAACCCTAAATCCACGGGCCTGGTTCAGTCGCAAGGAGTCCATCAGAGCGTAGACCTGCCAGGCTCGAAGATTCCGCCGGGTTTCGGGCTCTTTGGGGCCCTTTAAAAAGGGTCTAGGGTCTGCCAAGGTTTCGGGCTTTGGGGCCTTTTAGAAGGGTTTAGGGTTTGGGGCTTTAGGGACCTTTTAGAATCTTAGAAGGGTTTAGGGCTTAGGGGTTCTATGGGTCTACAAGGGATCTAGAGGAGTTTAGGGGCTTAGCTGATTTATGAGGTTTAGGGTTTACGGTTTAGGGCTGGTCACGGGAATGAGTAGGGTAATTGTATCCTTGCTTGCAAAGTCAAATGGTCCTCCAAAGTAAGGAGTCTAAAACAACACAAATTAGAGGTTCTGTAGGTCCTAGATGTATTTTTTGCAGGGTTCTAGAGGGTTTTCCTAGTCCATTTTCACTACGGTTTGGAGGAGTTTTGTGCTATACACCTGCTATGGAAGCCAGTTTAGGGTTTAGGGTATTGAGGGTGAAGGGTTTACTGATGGTTAAGCCGCTATATTAGGGCCCAGGCCCTAAACCCTAAACCCCAAACCCCAAATCCCAAACCCTAAACCCTACACCCCTAAACCCTAAACCCTAAACCGCCCTAAACCCCTAACAAAAAGGGCCCCAAAGAGCCCGGTTAGGTTTAGGTTTAGGGCCCAGGCTGACGGCCTGGGGAACCACAGGCCCAGCAAGTCTAATCCCTCTGGCCTTGTCGGCCGTCTCCCGACACCTTCGCAGGGGTTTGGGGTTTACTGGGCTCTTGTCAAAAGGACTTAGAATTTAAGCTACCATGATAAGGAAACCATATTATTTACTATAGATCTTTATCATGGTAACTTCAACTAAACCCCTTAACAAGAAGTCAGTCTAGGGCTTAAAGTTTCGGGGCTCCCCCTCTCTCTCCCTCTCTCCCATGGGGCAGCCATGCCACTTGGGCATGCAGTAGATTTCGACTTTGGGGGTGTAGCGACTAGTGTAGTGGCTTTGTCGAAACAGATGGGGTGCACTTTTTCATTTTATCCGCAAGAATGTGTCCAAGCTTTGTCGCCCTAAACCCTAAACCCTAAACGCCTACGAGTCTTACAACCCCACCATAAGACCAGGGTTTTGTTGCAAAGCGAAAGTCATGGGTTCTTACGGGCTTTAGGGCTAATACAGGAGCCTAGAATGGGGTTTGGGAGTGGATGACAGCAAAATGTGTAGGGACGATCTACTTAATTAACTAGCCTAACGTAGATCCCCTTATTTGGGACCCTATACTACTAAGGGTACTTTAAAGGAACTCCCTTAGGGGTTCTCGGGTTTTCGGGGAATGCCCTGGCCCCCTGCTGTGCCCTTTGGTGCCTATCTGCGGTGGTTCTGTTCTCGTCCTGCAGCTGCTCGTTGGCACCTGAGTCCCCCCCAGCCCCACACGGTTTAGGGCTTTTGTTTGGGTTTAGGGATGGGACCAGGGTTTGAGGGTCTAGGGTTTAGGGTCTACCTGTATTCCGAAACCCTGCAAAATAGTAGGTTATGACCCCTTAAAATTAAGGCATAACCCCTAAAACAGTAGGTTTGGAGACCCAGGCAAGGTTTCGGGATGGGACCCAGCTTCCTTGTGGGACTTTCGAGTTTAGAATCTGCAAGGACAAGGTCGCCGAGCTGCCTGCAATCAGCCGGGCCGTCTTGAGGCTTGGGGAACTGCGCCAAGTGCTGTATCACCCTTGCACGATCATCTCCCGGTTTACGGTTTAGGGCTATCTCCTCATGAATACCCTGCAACCTTCACAGAAGCTTGCAGCCCTAAACTCGATACCCTAAGCCCTGAACCATTATTGTTCCATCGCGGGCTTCCAGCTGCCGGGCCCCGGACGCTCGGCAGTGCTCAGCGCCTTTTTCAGAGTGTCCACCTGAACCTGCAAAAGACTAGGGCCTAGGGGGTTAGAGTATACTAGGCTTATATGCGGACGAAAAGGATGCACTGTTCTTCATGGCTCTGGTGCTAGAAGTAGGATGACCCTTAGCTCAAGCCTCAACCTGCAACTCGGATGATGACCGGGCCCAAACCTTGAAGCGGGAATCTGAGCACAGCACAGCGGAGCCCGTCAGGTTGGCATGATAGCCAAACAGCAGAGGAAACAATGGCAAACCTTTCTAAAAAAACTTGGAACTGTGACGACAACAACAACGACAACAACGGCAGCAGCAGCAGCTGCAGTGGCGGTAGCCGTGATTAAGAATGAGAGTTCCAATCAACACGAGTAGTAACAACACAGATGCGTGTGTAGAATCAACATTTTGTGTAAGCACAGCAGTAGCGATAATGACAACATCAACACAACAAAGCGAACGCCCGAAGATCTAATCGCTGAAATGCGGGCCTCAGTAACTGCAATAGTGGTATGAGTCATAACAGTACTGAGAAAGAGTAGTTCTGGATTATCATAACCTTAGTACTGAGAGTGTTCTGATAACGAAGCACAAACAAAGAAGCACAAGAACAACATGGAAGTACATCAAAAAGTTGCCCGGATAACACTAGTGCTTATAACCAGAACAAGAGCCTCCTTCAGAATGCCAATCGTAACAACAATAGAAAACGAATATTTACAAATAATTAATAACCATCACAGTAATGCTACGAAAAACAAAACCCTAAAGCTTAAACCCCCCCCCAACATACTACTAGAACACTACTACATTAATATTCGACGACTCTCATACTAATAATCATAATAAGAATAATAATAATCATGAAAATAATAGTAGACATAATAGTAGCAATAATAGTAGTAATAAGTCATAGTAGTAATAATAGTAAGGAGCCCTGTTTCTTCCCACCTCAAGAGACTCGATGGTCATCTCCAGTTGGCTTCGAGCACGCTCGAACCTCGGTCCGCCGCGGCTTCCGGAAATTGTTGGGTGTTGGGCTTAGGGCTTCTAGTAGTTAGGTTTTAGGGTACAAGGGGTTTAGGGTTTTAGGGTATAGGGCTTTTAGGGTTTAGGGGTTAAGGGGTTTAGGGCTTCTAGGGTTTAGGGTTTTGGATGTACGGGTCTAGGGGCTTAAACATTAGGGTCTTGGGGGTTTACAGCTTCGGGCTTAGGGCGTATGGTCTATCCATCGCACTGAAGAACGCCAAAGATTCTGGAAGGTTCTTCTGTCAGGGTTTGTCAGGGTTTTCGGGGCCCTTTTAGGTGTATAAAGGGTTCACCGGATTCTTGTACGGGTTTGAAAGGTGGCTGAACATAAAGGTTGATTAAGGCCTGATTGAGGGTCGTCTTAAAGCCATCGCAGTCTTATGTAAGGGTTTGCATGGGTTTCGGGGTAGCACAGTGAGCTACCACTTCAACACTATCAGGAGAATTCACCTGAGATGGACGCCTAACTTGGTCCGCAAGTAAGTTAACTGCCCCTATAAACATATCTGTCTCCGATTCAGATACTAAGAAACCTGCTTCTTCAACTATCCGTGAAATTACCCTAACCCCCCACCCCCTAAAGCCTACACCCCAAACCCCCAACCTCATACCCTAAAGAACCCTACAGCTTAAACCCCAAACCCGAAACCCTAGACCCTTCAAGCAGTTCCCAAGCACCTAAACCCAAAACCCTAAACCCTGAACTCTAAACTCTGAACCCTGAACTCTAAACTCTGAACCCAAAACCCTAAGCTCTGAACCCTAAACCCTAAACCCCGAACTCTGAACCCTAAACCCTCCACACCGTGTCTCTGGCTTTGTCCGACTCTCTTCGTCGCCCTCCAGCTGCTTCCGCAAAGCGTCTGCAAACACGCGAGGCGGGTGTTTCGGATGTGCTCTGCTGCTTACGATACCATAGGTTTACGGTGTAGACTTTATGGTTTTGGTATCTTGTGGACATGTATGTATGAATGTATGTATGTATGTATTTATGTATGTATGAATATATATATATACTACAGTTTTCTGTCGTGTACGTGGATAGTTATAGGTGGGGCCGCGGGTGAGGCAACTCTAGCTACCGATCTACCAATGTGGCTGCATTCAGGATCTTGAAGCACATAATTACCTTGAATCAGATTAGGAAGCCATTAAAGGTTAACAGATGCGCCTTGCACGTTGGAATATAAGAGTACAATTAGTTTATGCAGAAACAAAAGTATGTATACGCCAAAACCGTCCAAAACCCCGCAAATCACGTATAGTTGCATTAACTACGATACTAGCATTTCCTAAACGGCGTGTAGCCTCAGATATAGTCCATAATAATAAGAAAATAAGAATGTGGCTGAAGACTAGAGTGCAACTACAGAGGGGCTACAAGGATACATTGCTACGAAACCCTAAACCCCTAACCCCTAAGCCCCTACATCCCTAAACTCCTGAACCCCTAAACCCCTAAACCGAATACCCCTTCTAAAGACCCCTACCAGCCCACGAAACTCCTAAACCCCCGAGGTTTCTTCGTAGAAAACAGTTAAAGGCCCAAAAGCGCCCCCAAAGCGCGGTCCTATTATGATCCCTGTTCTAGAACCCGTATAGAACTTGATAGACCCCTTATAGATCCTTTTAAGAACCTCTGTCAAGCCCGAACACACTAAGCTTACAAACGGAATTTTTCAGAACCCTCCAACGATACGAATATGGGTAGTTCTCTACATTCTGTCCCTTTTTAGGTCCCCAACAAAGTACGGCACCCTTTAAAAAAAAAGGACCCCCCAAAAGGGACCCTACTTTAGAGAACTACCCATATGGGGCCCAAGTACGCAGACCAGGGTCTGAGGTGGGTTTACTTTGGGTTTAGGGTTTAGGGGTTTAGGGGTTTAGGGTTTAGTGGTTTAGGGGTTTAGGGGTTTAGGGTTTAGGGGTTTTGGGTTTAGAGTTTAAGTAACAGTTGAGTAATATTCATAATATGGATCTATAAGGCCCTGAATAGTAGCCCTACTATAGACTGTTCCTGTGTGGGGGCACAGTACCCAAGGTTTACTGTATACAGTAGTTGTAGCCCTAAGGAACTGTACTCACAGTTACTTCAGGCCCCTATGTTGCTTATACAGCTGCTGTAGTTTAGGGTCGCTATGTTGTTATACACTGGTCTATCAAGGGTGGCGGGTTGAATCGAAATCGCTGCACTGCTTGCGTGAACCGTCAAGCTGCAAACAAGTTAGTACCCGTTAAAGGAACCCTTAGAGATCCCTTTAACGGAACCCTATATAACTACTAAACACCCAACCCCAACACCCTGAAGTCTCGACTCTAAACTCCTGAAACCCGAACAGACAACCCCCTAAACCCCGAAAGCGATGCGGGCCTATCTCGGAGCGGATGGATTCCACCTGTGCTCGGCAGGGAACGGATGGAACGGGGACGCTTCTAGCAGAAACCAGCACTTGCAAAGCTGAAGCCGGGCTTGCTGTGACATTTCCTCAATGGGTTCCCTTGAGGTTCTATATGGGTTGCTAGAAGGGTTTAGTATAGGTGCCTTGATCAATGGAACAAGGCTTTGGGGTATTATAATATAATCAAAAAAATAAACGCTAAAACCCCCAAAACCCTAAAACCCTAAAACCCTAAACCCTAACACCCTTAGCCCTGGAAACATGGCTGAGCTCGCTGGACGCTCTGCGGGCCTCTTCCTGCAGCGTGGAGTTCTCGCCCTTGAGCTGCTGTTCGCGAGTTTCCTGGATTCGGACGCTTTCGAGACCGTGGCCGGTGTAGAATCGAATAACGCTCTCGTTGTTGTTAATGTTTGCTTAGGGTTTAGGGCTTAGGGTTCATGTACTCCAACCCTAAGCCCCAAAACCCTAAACCCTTAATCCCTATATCCCTAAACCCTAAAACTCTATAAGCCCCAGCTCCTGTTTGTGGATCCTGTTCATATACTCCAACCCTAAACCCTCCCTATATCCCTAAACCCTAACTCCCTAAGCCCTGGCTCCTGTTTGTGGATCCGTAAACCCTTAAGACCAAAAACCGTGAATCCTTAAGCCCTAAAGCCCTAAGCCCTGGCTCCTGTTTGTGGATGAATATCCCTAAACCCTCTATAAGCCGAAAACCCCCAAGCCCTGGCTCCTGTTTGTGGATCCTATAGCCCTAACCCTAAACCCGAAACTCCCTACAACCATAAACCCTAAACCCTAAACTCCCTAAACCCTAAATCCTTAAGCCCTATGAACCTTAAGCCCTCGCTCCTGTTTGTGGATCCTGTTCATGTACTCCAGGTTCTTCTGCTCGACGACCTGCAGCGCCTGGCCTAGCGCCTCGATGTCGACCTGCGCTTTGGGGCTGGGAGTTTTGTAGGGATCTAAAAGGGATCTATAAGGGTTTAGGGGTTAGGGTTTAGGAGCGTAGGGTTTAGGGTTTAAGGGTTTAGGGTTATAGGGCTTGCGGGTTTAGGAGTTTAGGTTTAGGGTTTAGGAGTTTAGGTTTAGGGTTTAGGAGTTTAGGGCTTAGGGGTTTAGGGTTTAGGAGTTTAGGGTTAGTTTAGGGATTAGGGGTTTAGGGGTTTAGGGCTTTAGGGTTTTAGGGGTTTAAGGGGTTTAAGGGGTTAAGGGTTTAGGGGTTTAAGGATACAGGTTTAGGGTTGTGTAAGATATAGATAGCCTTAGTGTATAGTGTAATATCTTATGGTGGATGTACTGTACTCTTGCTTCAGCAGTCTGAAACTAGCAGGTTTTGTAGCTCTGTATCGGGTCCTGATATGGATTTGTAAAGTTTGATCGATACCCTAAACCCTAAACCCTAAACCCTAAATCCTAAACCCTAAACCCTAGACCCTAAACCCTAAACCCTAAATTTTCCAAAGGCTTGGATAGAGGGGCCTCAGGACCTTGGTGTAGATTACACAGACCCTAAACCCTAAAACCTAAACCCTGACCCCAAAACCTAAATCCTAAACCCTACCGCAAACCCCAAAACCGAAATCCTAAAACCTAAACCCTAAGAAGGGACAGCAGGGGGCCTACGGGGTACCTCCGGGTTTTGGATTTCGTAGCCTTCGGCGCTTCTTGTGGGGGGGTTACGATCCGGATCGGAGGGTGTTAGGGCCTAGGATTCTGGGTTTACGGCTTAGGGTTTAGGGTTCAGGGCTCAGGGTTTAGGGTTTGGGCTTGCAGCTTTCGGTGGCAAGAAGAATTTCACGTCACGTTCAGGGTTTAGGGATCTAGGACGTGAAACCCCAAAACCCTAAACCCCTAAACCCCAAAACCCTTAAACCCCTAAACCCCTAAACCCTAAACCCCTAAAACCCTAAATCCCTAAAGGCCCTAAACGTGAGCGGTAGGAGACATGGCCACTTTTCGCCGCTCAGAACGTTCACGAGTCGAGGCCAGGTATCATCTGAAAGGCTCTTGGCTTTAGACTCGACAGGGCTTTGGGCTTCCTTTAAAGGGATCTATACGGGATCTATAAGGGATGTATAAGGGTTTAGGGTTTTGGGGTTTGGGGTTTTTGAGGTTTGGGGTTTGGTGGTTTGGGTTTTAGGGAGCCCTAAACCATAAACCCTAAACCCTAACCCTTTTGGGGGCTTGGGGCTTAGAGTCTAGAGGGTTTGGAGTTTTATAGGGTTTAGGGATGGAGATGGCGCTGCAGAGGGAACGGGGGGAGCCGGCCTTTAGGGTTTGTAGGGTTTAGGGTTTAGGGCTCCAGGGTTTGGGGCTCCAGGGTTTGGGGTGCTGCGGGGTTTAGGGTTTGGGGTTTAAGGTTTTAGGGTTTAGGGTTTAAGGTTTAGGGTTTAGGGTTTAGAGTTTAAGGTTTTTTTGGTTCAGGTTTAGGGTTTAGGGTTGAAGCAGGAGAGTGTAAGACAGGCAAGCAATTATCAATCAGCCGAGCACAGCACAGCATAGCAAAGTACAGTACAGTACAGTAGAGCACAGGACAGCATAGCATGGCATGGTACAGTAGAGTAGAGGACAAGACAGCACAGCATAGGCTAGGATAGAATAGGATAGTAGGGTACAGTACAGTAGAGTAAAACAGGGGAATTGATATGGGTTGGAATGAGGTTCTGCTAGAAGTCTGTACACTATATGGTTATATGGGGACTACAAGGAGGCACTGCTACTAGCTATTGTCTTGCTAAAGTGGTTTAAGGTCTTACTACACTACTCATGAAAACCTTCCCAAGTGTGAGGTGAAGCAGACGATTCTGTCGGGCACCCGGCAAAGAGGCTTGATACTGCTTCCGGATTTCGGGTGTAGGTTTAGGGGCGTTAGGATTAGGGGGACCCTTGGGGATATAGACCCTCTCAGTAAGGTCCCTTTTAAGAGAGCCAGAAGTAGGGTGTAGAAGGGTCCCCTTTAAAGGGGTCTCCCTAATACTGCCTAGGAGGTTTCGAGCTTTCAAAACTTCGGCACTCACTCTAAACCCTAAACCCTAAACCCTAGACCCTAAACCCTGGTAAGCGTCAGGAGCAGGAACACGCCGTCCGAGATACCTCAGACGAAGTTCAGGGTCGAGATCAGCTTTCCGGGCCGGAAGCATGCCGGTAATGGCAAAGTACAGGGTTCAGGCGTTTAGGGGTTTAGGGCTTAGGGCTTCAGCCCTAAACCCTAAACCCTAAACCCTACAGGGCTTAGAGTTTAGGGTTTAGGGCTTTAGGGCGTAGGGTTTCGGGGTCTCAACTTCAGAGAAACACGGGAAACGAGCGGTGCTGCCACTCCTGGCCCGGGCCCCTTTTAGAAGGGATCCGAAGCTCGGGACTCCAAAACCCCCTTAAGTTAAGGAATTCTACCTTAAACTATAACAATAGGAACACCAATAAGGTTTAGGGTATATATTCCTGAATGAAGGAATATACCTTAAATTAGAGTAGGACCCCTAATCACACTTACGGTATATATATTCCTCAAAGAAAGGGGTTTGGGAGTCTCTGGGGAAGCTTGGGACGAGGCAGCCGCTGCCCCCGGAGACAGCCGCCAGGCACTCCGCGGGAAGGCAAGGCGGAGGAGAGCCTCAACCGAAAGGAACAGGCCGGCAGGGTTTAGGGTTTAGGGTTTAGCGAGTTTAGCGAGTTTAGGGAGTTTAGGGTTTAGGATTCAGGGTTTAGGGTTTATAGAGTTTAGGGTTTAGGGTTCTGCCGCTCTTACACTGGCGCAAGCCGCAGGCCAGCCTGCCAATGTCCTCAAACCCAGCGGCACGGATGCCCCCACCTTGGAAGGCACAAAGCAAATTGCAATGTAACTTGGCGTGCGAAGCCGGTTTACGGTTTAGAGGTCTCTTGGTCTTGTGATTTTGGGAGAGCGGGGACTTCTTTCGTTCCATCGTCTCTATGCCTCGACACTTGTCAGGATGCGCTTCTTGCTGCATCCTCGCCTTGGCACTTGTAAGAAGCTGAAGCTTCTGAGCTGTACAGCAACGCATTTAGCGGGCACGTTGGGCTTGCAACGAATTGACAAATGCGTGACTTCAACGTGTTGCTTGAGTCACCTGTTCTGGTCGTCTGGAGTTGAGCACACAAGAAAAAAACATGACGCCGGGCTCCCTGGCGCAAGAAAACTGTCTATCTCAGCAGAGGTAGCGGCAAGTCAGCAAGCTGAGAATCATGAATCCAACATTCAAGTGCACTGCTGCTGACGAGCTTGCGGTTCCGGTGCATTCGGGGAAAGCAACGAGCCAAGATGACGTGCCATTGTCCATTGGGATGCAGGGGCCCTGCTCAAGGACCTGCGTCGTTGCCTCACCAGTGCAGTCATTCGTGCTGTACACATTGTAAGCGATGGACCCTTCCATGCAAGTGAAGTCTTGCGAGCTGGTCGAGCCGGTCATTGTGCAGGGACCCAGCTCGATGGAGTGTGTCCCATCAAGCACTGAACAGCCGCCGTCCGTGTAGATGCTGATGTTCCCTGAAATCCCTGCAAATGCGGTCGTTGTGGTGGTAGTGCACAACTCTGCAACTTCATCGTCGGAGCCAAGAACAGAGGTCATCGTATATCGCCCTCCGCCGGATGCAGAGCACGACTTCAAATCGCTGGAGGGGGAGCACATCTGGCTGCCGGTACAGTCGCTGTTGCTGTAGTAGCACTGGAGCTGCTTCTCTCCGTAACACGACGGCAACCGGCTGAGGAATCCGGCGACGGCATTCGAGGCAACGCAGAGCATAGGACTCAGGGAAGTAGAGATGGGTGCACCAGAACAGTTCTCATCGCCCACATCGTAGATGATCGTGAGGGTCCCAGGAGCTGTCACCAACTTCACCTTCTCGTACACACCTGTGCTAGATTCCACGCACTGGTCCAGCGTCGTGGTTGTGTTGGCGTTGGCTGTATCGGAGCATTCGGCTGAAACATTGTAGTGTGTATATTCCATCAGTTCCGTACCCTCGACAACGTAGTTTTTCCCGGCAGCGCCATTGGCACCTCCACAACCGAGGCCCATGGCTACTGTTCCGATGCGCCCCAGCACGGTGTGTTCGGTCCTTGATTGACCACAAAAAGCACAGCCTAAAGGTCAAACTAAAGCCCTTCACTCCACACGACTCACATACTTGCCTGCCAAAGGGTCAAGTTGTTCATAGTGCATTCGCTGCTGGAGAACTGCTCTTTCACGGCCCACTGGATGGACGTAGCAGAAGCATCTGCCCTCAAAACAGCTGAAACGAACACCAATCCTCTTGCCAGCATTTTGTCCGAGTAG
>CAJNJA010015839.1:0-11584 GCA_905231915.1 Symbiodinium necroappetens | reverse complement strand
CACTCGGTGGATCATGCGAGCCTGGCTGTAGTTCAGTAGGTCCACTCGGTGGATCATGCGAGCCTGGTTGTAGTTCAGAAGGTTGTCGTGGCAGCACATAAGCACCCACTAGGAGGTATCGATAATCCTTGTGGTTCGGATCCTTTGCCTTAACCCGAAACGGCCCAGCAACATCGAGGCTCAGGCAATAGGCACTTGGATGTCGAACTCTTCGATGTGCCCTTCCGGTAGCCGAAGACCTCACGCAGGTACCACATCGTCGATTGTAAGGTACATGATTGTTGCGGACATGAGTGCGCCACATCTCCAACTCTTTGTCCGTAAAACCTTCCAAGAACTTCTCCCGGTCCGCATCCAACTTCTTCATCCACTTGGTCACTTGCAAAGCCTCTGGCTCACGTTCCCATTGCTGGATAGCTTCCACAACAGCTCGCTTGAAGTCGTAGGTCCAAGCTAAGCTGTTATCGGTCGCCTTCGGTAGGGGCTCCTTCATCTTCATGTTCGTCACCAAATTGTCCTCCACCTCCTCTAAACAAGCCGCCTCCATAAAAGCCTCCCATGTAGAAGACACCGAAGTCCAACGATCTAGACCACCATACTTCGCCAACTTCAACACCTTCTGACTCTCAATCATCACAAACACCGGTTGACCTCCATGAACAGCCCTAGCGGCCTTTGACACCACAGTCAGCCACATCATCTTCTGTAAGAGCTCAGGCTTGGTCGGCGGGCTCCCAAAGATCCCACTGACTCTTCCAGTAGCTGCAGCCCACAACAAAGCACGGTAGACCCCGGAAACCATATTCATGTCTTCGGCCTTGCTGCGGTTGATATCCACCTGAACCAACACCTTGCCATCATCAAGCTCCAAGAACGCGGGGTCGAGGCCCTTCCCGGGACCGGAGTAGAGGTGAATCACCCATGGCAAACTCAGCATCCTCTTCCTCTTCTGGCGTGAGCCCGGGATAGCCCTCATGTAACTCCACCCTGCCTTGTCCGTGAGCTCAACATTCTCAGCAAGAAGGGACTTCTCTAAATCAGTCCACTGAGTAAAAGGCGATCCTTCCGATGACATAGCCGCGAGCTGAGGCACACGTCCCCCAGTTCCGACAAAGTCACTGAGGTGCTGTGCCCACTTCTTCTTGACGTCCCACATCCACAACGCCTTCGCCGTCGCCCTTGTAGCGTTTTCCAGTGATTGCAGCTTCCGGCATTCAATCTCGTGGATCAGCTCGAGCGCCTGTGACTCGGCAACGACTGGGCATCGTCCTATCATCTTCGGGCGGATAACCCCATGATCGGGGTGCCGTATAACAAGTCCCCCACGCCGGGACCATGTCACCTGACACCCCAATTCCTGCACCAACGCTCCCAACGGAACAATCGGCGATGAGCACTCATCCTTGGTCTTCTTGGTGAGTAGGGTACCGCTCTTGCCTTGCGCCAGGACTGCCTCACGCCCACCAGCCAACTGGACGGTGACCTGGGTTGCATCTTGGAGCTCGTCCTCGGTAGCTTCTCTAAAGGGGTGACTTGCTCCGCTATCCAGGAGTCCTGTACGGCCCGTGCTCGGGTTGCAGCCCACCCCCACAGCCTGGTTCTGAACCTGAGTGATCGTCAACGACATCGTCTTGAGCTGCCGGATCTCCTTGAGCATCGCGCTGGCCTCCTGCAACAGGTTCTTGATTTCCGCTTCCGGTACAGCTGGGGCTGGTGCATCCCCCGTAGCCGACAAGGAAGAGGTAGTAGTCGCCGGTCCTGTGCTCGCTGCAGACGTAGCATTAGCCTCCATCACCGCCTTCACTGCCGGGGTGGCCTTAGCTCCTGAGCCTGCCTTTGGGCTTCCTCCTCCAGTCTTCGTCGGGCAGTCTGCCTGACGATGTTGTGTGGATCCACACGTCCAACACCGGCCCATCCGCTCTTACCTCGTGAAGTCATGGGAGTAGGTGCACGATGCTCCACGACTGCACCCTTTGTCCGAAAGATAAAACTTGCACGGCGTCTTGGCCTTGGCCTTGGGCTGCCGAGTCGGGCTTCCGGTTTCACCACCACCAGCCCCGTCAGGCTTCCCAGCTGTAGACGGAGGAGCTCCTGTCGCAATGGCCTTCACCACAGGAGCTGCTGTTCCACTTTGTCGTCCACTGTAGGCCACCTGCTCCAATTCAGACAGGAGTGCCTGCTGCAGACTTTTCGCCCCTTGAAGTGTCGGGCGTGTGTCCACCTCCAAGGTATACCTCAGCATAGACACCCGGAAACTGATGTCTGCATGGTCACCCAAAATCTTCTTCACGATCAAGTCAAGGCCCTTGATCATCACGCTTGGGTCCGGGCATTGAATCCCGATATCCGTCGCGCGAGCGACCCAGCGTGCCCACCGACGGAGCTCTTGGACTGCTTCTGCAGCCGTTGCTGCTGTACTCGGAGACTCCAGCGCCCGGAGAATTTGTTGGCGCTCTGCAACAGAACCTGGTCTGTAAAGAATCACCACCCTGCATAACGTAGCCAAGGTTCCCACCACACGACTTGAAAGGAGCTCCGCCCTCACATTCTCCGGTAAGCTGGCCAAGATCATTGCAGAAGCCCGCTTGTCAACTCGGGTCCATCGTTCTTCTCGTAAGACGGAGGTCTCGTAATCCTCGGCCTTCAACACCAACTTGCCAACATGTGAGGCATCCAGGTAAGCGGAATAAAACTTCGACAGACAAGCTAAAACCTCGTTCCACCATTGACTGCTCGAGTTACTGAGGTCACCCATGTGATTCTGCAGCCCATGCAACCAGTCCCCGAAGTCGATGGCGGAGTTCTTGCTGAGGTCCTGCAGTCGGGGCAACTCGGTCAAGCCAGGCTTCACAACCTCAATGTCCTTTGTCTTGAGAGACAACGTCTGAGACATTGCCGTCTGCAACTGCGTCATGCCCTGCATCAGGACTCCTAGAGGATCTTGTAGGGGGTTTCCAGGAAGTCCAGTAGGCATGGTTGCCGTTGTCTGCTGTTGCCGAGGTACGCTCGTTACACCGGGCTCATTCGGGAGATTGGCACCACCGCCTCCGTTGCCTGCAAGGCCAGGGTTCATCCCTTCTTGCCCTGCACGTACACCAAGTGGATCACTGCCAGATACTCCAAGGCCTCGTTGATTTCCGAGCGAACACCCTCCAGCTCCATCATGAGGTTCATGCGCATCAGGGGCCGGATTCGGTACAGGAGGATATCCGCCGATAACATCAGGAGGTTGGGGTAGTCCGCCGGGAATGCCACCGCAGCCACCAACATGACCGCTTCCCTGGGGTCCCTGCGAAATTCCACCCTCATCGGTCCGTCCAGCACCTTCTAGCCCACGAGCTTGCACTTCATTGAGAACCCTCTCCAGCATGTCTTTCAACTGCCGGTTCTCCTGTGCCAACAATTGGCGTTCTTCTTCATGTACACGCATTTCAAACTTCACTTGCTTCTGCACTTCCGCCAGAACTTGTTCCTGCGTAAGGGACCCGTTCGACGAGCCCTCCTGCTGAGGTGTACGCTGCTCTGGCGTATAGAGGTGAGGCGCTCTCCTTGTCCACTGAGACATAGTCTGCTCGGCCTCTGGAGTGAACAATCTCTGCGAGCGAGGAGGCGGCGTGAGAACTTGCCTCAGCATCGGCCTTCTAGGCCCAGACTCCAAAATAGGAGTCATGGCAGCTCCTGCTTGGGCCACCCTCCTCTGAACAAACTCCCCAATCTTTGCAAACCAGAAAGTCTGACTGTTCACCTCTGCTGTGCTTCTTGGCTCTGGAAGATCTTCAGGTGGAGAGAACTCGTAGCCACCAACCTCGACCCTAGGGGCCGCTGCAGAAAACACGTTCACGTTCCGTTCCGAGCCTGCAGGTGCCTCCGGAGGAGGCTGTGCTTCTGGGGCACGATCTCTGTCCGTCGCTGATGAAGGAGCACTCAGAAAATCTGACACCCCACTAACAGCTGCAGACCCCGAAGGCTGGGGCAAGGTCCTGTCCTCTGCCGCCGTCGAAGGTCTAGGCGGCTCAGGTCCTGCACCATTCATCATCTTCTCGCTCCCCTGGACAGCATCATCACGAGTTAGGCCAGGAGGAGCTTGCGCCGTGTCATAGTTAGGGCCACTTATTTCCCCATCCAGCGTAGCAGTACGGGTTGGGCTCATACCCTGTTGATCACTGGGGATCATGCTGTGGTCTTAAGCAGCGAAGTTCTGGGTTCACAGGGCCATAGCACACGGGCGCACTCGAATTTTACAGCACAACACATGTTCAGCTTCGGCTTCATCAGCTTCGATAATTGTACAAAGTGAAGCTTGCCTACCGAACGTTGAAAGCGACTGCTCAAGCTTTACATCTGCAGTCATAAAAGCTTAGCTGCTTCCTCGAAAGTTGGCTCAGTCATCAGACTTGACCAAGAAAGCGGGTGCACACATGCAGTCGAAGACATCTTCATCAACAAATTCCTTTCGTCCGTTGTTCGGATTTGAGAGACTGACCTTTGGTCGCGCGCGGCGCATGGTTCACAACTTTGTGGTTGAAGTTGTGGCAGGTTGCCGGGCTAAGCGTCCCCCACCGAAAGCCCCAAAGCCACAATTTCTGACATCCTGAAGCCTTGAAGCCCTATTGGTTGGGGTCTAGGGTTTAGGGCTTACAAGCCCTAAGCCCCCAGCACCCTAAACCCTACAACCGGTATGTGCTTTCTTTTCCAAGAGCAGAGACATTGGTCCAGAGGGTGTCGGCCAAGGGTTTGGGTTTGGGGCTTGTAGGGCTTATTGGGTCAAAAGGGGCTACAGATTGGTATACAGGAAAGTGTTTGGGCCCTGCGTTTGGGGCGGGCGAGGTTGCTGCGGACATAGTTTGACATGATTGCCGGGTTGATCTTCGCAAGGCCAAGGCAAACTTGCAGTTACTTGTTAACTTCCAGCCTGTAGAAGGCCGTCTTTCAGCGACAGGCCCAGAATCAGCCCACAACCCATCAGTTTATGAAGCTCAAAATCGAAAAATCGTCGAGCCTTCCCTGCAAAAGGCGAGCGCCCACATGTAGATGCCAGAACCCGGTTGGTCTGTTGATCTACAGGAACATTCCCGCGTGCTTTGTGGTTATATTGTAACTATGATGTGTTCTGAACCCATCTAAAGCCCCAAATTTAAACTCGTAGCTCGACTTAAACCCCAAACCTGCTGTCAGAGGGCCCAGAAACCCCACACCACCCCCTAAACCCTAAACCCAGAAACCCTAAAGCCCCTAAACCCTAAACCCAGAAACCCTAAACCATCCTAAAACCCCAGACCCCAATCGACTTGAAATCTCTGCTGGTAGAGGTCTTCGATCCCTACGACACAGGGAAGATTGGCTTTCAGGCGCCCTTGTGTCCTTAGTAACTATTAGTAGTAGGGTGGGATTCATAGTATACGGGTATAGGGCCCCTGGTCATTTGGTCTCCAGGGTATGTAGCATTAAACTTTGCCGCGGCTACTATAACCCCCATATAATCGAAGGGTTAACCCCTGACAGGTAAGTTCAAGTAAGCGTCATTGCTGTGAGGCGTTTGGCGGCTGTCTAGGACCTAGGATTTAGGGAGGTCGTGGCGCAACCCTACTCGTATGTCCTAGAAAAGCCAGGTCCCAAGTCCTAAACCTAACTCTCTTGAACCTTGAAACCCTGAACCCAAAACCCTACGATTTAGGGTTTATAGGGTTTAGGGTCTAGGGATGATAAACCCCCATAGACCCTAAAAAGTCGTCGTAAGTCAAGGAAGAGTCCAACGGCACCAAAAGGAAACCTTGTGGGAGGTCGGTAGAGAGTGGCGAAGCCCCGAAACCATCCTAACATGGCCGTACCCACCTCAAATCCAAAAACCTCCAACCTAAACTTTGCAGTGTTTCTCCTAACCCTAAACCCTACGCCGCAAATCCTTAAACACCACAGAATATCTCAAACCTCCAACCTAAAGAGCGTTGCTGCAAAGACCTTGCCAGGAGTTCTGCGACCGAATGCGGGCCATTGGATTCCTTGGGGACATGAAGGAGTGAGATGTTGCACCAAGTTTGTTTCCAAGCTTCTCCAAAAGCCAAGCAAAGAGCTTATGGGTTTGAGGATCTTTCTTCCGCAAGTTTTGGGCTTGTTGGGGTTTCGGGTTCTCAAATCCCCCGTGGCTATCCCGTGCACCACGGAGCTAAAGACGTAGAATGGGCCAGTTGTGCGGGCTAGGCTTGGCTGCTAGTTAGGTTTGGGATTCCAAGTATTGAAACGTCGCGTGCGAATGCTTGATGACTGAGGGTCTACCCATCGGCTCCGTTGTGGTTCCTTTTTGGGATTACCTTACAGGATCCTAAATATGAACCACAACAGGAACTACCATGGAGCCTATGGGTACGTTTTACGATTCCGGTTTTGCGGCTTCGGTGTTGGCCTGCGTTTCCTGGGTTTTGGTTTCCTCCCGTCCTCGTTAAGAGTGGACCCTCAATGTACCGTAAAATTAGGGCCTCAGGGGAAGTAGAAGGGCAGCAGCTTTCTTCGGTGTTACACTTGGTTCATGCCTGCAGTACAAGGTTTTGAAACCTTCAACTTGGTTACCCATAGGCTCCATGGTAGTTCCTTTTTGTGGTTCATAAATAGAATCCTAGAAGGTAATCCCAAAAAGGAACTACTATGGAGTCTATGGGTAATAACTTCAATGCTGGAAACCGAAATGGCCCAAAACCAAAGCCCTAAACCCCACAATGACCTTCCCACAACTACTGCGTACTCGAAAAGATACAAGTGATCCTAAGCCCTGGCACCTGGTTATCAGGTGCTTTGAACCTTTATAGGGCAACGGTTTAAAGACGAGGAACCTGCATCCCTAAACCCGACAACCCGAAACCGTAAATCCCGAAATCCTAAACCCCTAAACCGGCGATGGAGGAAAGAGGCTACTGCACTTGAAAAAAACCCTAAACCCCGAAACCCCAACTATACCCGAAGCCGGAGGATTGCTGGCGTGCTTTGGGCGCCGAGCGGGACGGCGTGCTGCGCCTGCGCCATCTCGACAGGAAGACTGATGAGCTGCACCTGGGCCTCAGTTGAGGGGTCCATTTCAAGGGTACTCTTGGGGTGCTAGTATAGGGCCCCAGAGTAGATATTCCTTTAAGGGTTCCCTGGTGAAGGAGAGTTTAGGGCTTTGGGATTTTCAGGGGTTCAGGATTTCGAGCTTTAGGGTTTTAGGGGTTCCTTTTATGAAGTGTTCCCTGGTATCCTTTGAGGGTTGTTTAGGGCACACCTGCAAAGTAGAACTCTTTTGACCTTTTTCTTTTTGGGTCCCCTTAACTTAGTAACACCCAATAGTAGGAAAGGGCACCCTTATTATTAAGGGGCTACTGAGGAACCCAGTATATAACCTGTGGGTTCAGGGTTCCTTATTATGATGTCCTTATGTTAAATCCCTGAAAGTCTAGGTTATTTGGGGTTAAGGTAGGGGTGAAGAGTGCTTCTTAAGAGCTAAGCCTGGTATCTTGGGATGATGGGAATTATATGTAGGCCGTTTAAGACATAAGTCCAAGTCAACCAGGGTGGAGGTCCCAGCTTATATCTACTCTACACTCCATTGTATTATAAGTATATCGTGCGAACGTAGGTTGCCATTAACTAATTCTGTATTACACTTTATGCTTTCAGCTTCAGGTTGCACTCAAGTTTGTGGGAGTAGCTTCTCTGCAAGAAACCCGAAGAGAAACCACACATCACAAACGTCATTAAATTGGACCCCCAGCCCATGATGTTAATTAACAAGGCCCCGAAAGCAAATTTCTTGAGCGGAAACGTTGGCAGAACGGATTGATCTGGCATCTACTCTTCCGCATCCTTAACCCTAACCCTACCCGCCTATACTATAGAGAGAGCAGAGGCTGGCTGAAATGAATGAGGATCTTGTGCACCGTAGATCTCAAAGCGCCATCAACTCCTCACACTTGTCGAACATCTGCTCTAATTCCTCTAATTCGGCACTCCTCAAGGATGCAGGGCCTGATTGAAGCACTCCGAAGCGCGGCCGAGTCATTCTTTCAATGTATTCCAGGCGCAAATACACTGCTCCACAAGCCAGGCGAGATCCAAAACACAACAATACAACAACCTGCTCAACCACTCTGAAGCCGTTATATAGAGGCCTGAATGGTAGCCAATACCATTCTAGTTCCTTGTTACCAGTACGTATAGTATACTATTTCCCAAAAACCCTATAAACCCTAAACCCTAGACCTCAAAAACCCTATTCTAATCCTCAGCGCCCCCAAGATTACCCCGTGCCGCCCTTCCTTGGCTAAGCTCCCAGCCATCAGTCCCAGGATGCTCGGCTTCAAGCTCACCTTGGCTGATAAGTGCCTCGAGAATGCAAAGCTTGTAAGGGATTAGGGTTTAGGGGTTTTGGGGTTTAGGGGTTTAGGGGTTTAGGCTTTAGGGGTTTAGGGCTTTAGGGGTTCCTTGGGGAGCAAATGACCCTCATAAGTAGGGGCCCTATACCCTTATACTATGAATCCCTACACGGTCTATGAACCTTAAACACTTTTGGGGTTCATGTCGTCCTTAAGGAAGTCGGGGTCAGAACGATGGGCCGTGGTCTCCCCTCATGCACTCTCTTTGGACTAGTAGAAGTACAGGTCTACCTCAAAGCCCTGTTCGAACGATTTGTGTTAGGGGTATGGTCTAGAATGAGCTGGTTTGTGGAACTCAAACCCTAAACCTCTAACAAAACGCTAAACCCCTAAACCCTAAACCCCTAAGCCCTGAAGAAGAGGGTTTTTTTTATAAAAAACCCTAAACCCTAAATTGACCCTAGGTTTTAGTATTTAGGGTTCAGGCCCGGGGGGCCTTCTGAACTTGGACGATGAGGGCTGCATGTGGGATTCGGGGACTCGGTGGTCG
Source organism: Symbiodinium necroappetens (assembly GCA_905231915.1). Lineage (NCBI taxonomy): Eukaryota > Dinophyceae > Suessiales > Symbiodiniaceae > Symbiodinium > Symbiodinium necroappetens. The sequence continues at coordinate 2,695 of CAJNJA010015839.1, read as the reverse complement.
TGGGCTGAGCTGGGGTTTAGGGGGTTTAGGGGGTTTTAGGGTCTAGGGCTTTTAGGGTTTAGGGGTTTAGGGTTTAGGGGCTTAGCTCATGAAGATGTGGGCTTCCCGGCTTCAGGTGGCTAAGGCCCTACCCATAGGCTCCCAAGTAGTTCCTTTTTGTGGTCTACATTTAGAATCCTATAACATAATCCCAAAAAGGAACCACAATGGAGCTCATGGGTAAACCCTATAAGGCCCTAAGGTTTAGGGCTCAGGGCCCAATGAAGCCATACACCCTCAGCAACTGAGGGAGTATATCTTGGGTCTAGAGGTGGGCCAGAACTGGGCCATGCGTAGACGGCAGCGCAGAGGTCCACCTCGGATTGCAAGCTTCTCGTTTGTATGACGTAGTGCCGGAAGTTATACCAACGGTTGTCATGTAGCAGTGAGAGGAGTGTTACACACGGAGGAATATGGCGCAACAGACAGTTGCGCAATAAAGTTGGACTTAAGATAGAAGCCTATAATATAGTTACCTGTAGAATTCCGTGGGGCTCCGTAATGCAATTTGTATTTTAATGTAGCCCATAACCCTGTTCTAATGATCATTGGTTTAGGCCACCACATTGCTTGTAGAACAGTCCAACATGGTCCTGGGTCTTGCAAATATCTACTTCGCTCGGAAACCTCAAACCCTGAACTCTAAACGCTAAGCCTAAAACCTAACTACAAACAACTCTTACTTACAGATTAGGAGGTACCTTCACTGGAACCCCCTTAAAGAAGCCCTTAGCCTAACCCCAAAACCAAACCCTAAACCTGCAGCACCCAGCCTGCGTGCAGGTACGGGAACATGCTGAATGCCTGGCCGCCGCCCAAGCGAATTCCACCGCCTAAACCCTAAGCCCTAAAAACCCCTAATCCCTAAACACCCCTAAGAAAGCTTTGACACCCAACCATGAGTCGGCAAGTCGAGGCTCTAGGCCCGCAGCTTTGGTTTGCATGACTCGTAGATGCTTCCTCCTCCTCCTACTGTCGCTACGGCCTCTGCTGCTGCAACTGCTGTTGCTGCTATTACTACTATATTGCTACTGCTACTACTGCAACCATGACCGCCACCAACACCAATACCACCACCGCAAACTCTGCCGCCGCCGCCACCACAGACGGCGACTACTGCTTCGGCGGCTAGTAGCACCACAGCCACAACTACAAAGAATGTTGCAACGAGTACTACCACTACCGCCGCCACTACGACCAGCACTGCCACCCTGAACCCTGAAACCTAACCCTGAAACCCTAAACCCTGAACCCTAAACCCTAACCCCTAAACCCTAAACTAAAACCATAAAACCCTAAACCCTAAAACCCTAAAACCCTAAACCCTAAAACCCAAGCCCTAAACCCTAAACCCTAAGCCCGACCCTGTGCGTTCGGAAGGAAGGCCTTCGACCCAAAAGGTCTGACTCTGGTGGACGAGGCTGGAAACCGGATCTCGCGACTCGTAAGCTGCAAGGTTTAGGGAAGTTTAGGGTTTAGGGAAGTCAGGGTTCGGGGTAGAGGGTTTAGGGTTCAGCGTACAGGGGTGTAGTGTCTAGTTTTGGGGTTTAGGGAAGTTTAAGGGCTTAGTCTAGGGGTTTAGGGTTCAATCCGTACTACAGTTACACTACAATCTGCCCTTAGTTCTAGGAAACCGGAACATAGGACTGCTGCAGGCTGTCTCAGAGATTTAACAGCCGTCTTCTACCAAAAGCCTGAACCTCTTACCCCTAAGCCCTAAAGCCTACACCCTAAACCCTAAAAGCCCTTAACACCAAAGGCCTAGGCCCCTTCTTACAAGCCTCTGCCTTGAAGCAGGCGACCTTTGTGAAGCAGCCTCGTCCTGAGTGAGCTCGGGATTCACGTTTCTTGGTAGAGGGTGAGTATAGCAATCCTATCGAGCTCCTAGGTTCATGTCGTGAGGAAGTTTTGAAGACCTTTCAACACACCTGCCATGTCCGTTGGATTGAATAATGTCAATAATGTCTGTGAACGGTTGTGTGCTTTTCTAGCTGTACGCCATCATCATGCCTAATTGGGAAGAGGAACAGGCTGAAAAACGATCTGTTGTGGCTGCCTTCATGTCTAGGGTAGTCGTGCTTGTGCTGCTGGCCTTGTGTATCATTTGGGGTTGCTATAGAAGCCTTCAAAGTTACCAATATTATTCCTTAGGGTTCCTTTCATTGTTATATATGCACTATAATTTACCCCCAAACCCCTACTCTAATGATTAAGGCCTTTTTAAGGCCCCTACATTATTTCCGATTGGGGGACTGTTGAACGGCCCAGTGTTTAGGGACCTCCACGGTAATCGAAGGTCGGAGGGCTATTATTATAGGAGCCTGAACATAATTGTAGTATAATAATATACCCCAAGACTCTACTCTTCTAAGTATTAAGGCCCCTATATTCGAGTCATGATGTGCCTACGCCCTGCAAAACCCCCGCACCGGCGAAGCTTGATCCTTTTTAGTCCGGTCGTCGCTCTTACTTTGAGCCTTTTGTGATGATGAGACTCTTGTTTTAGGAAACCATGATTGACCAGAATAGCTGCTGACCAGACAAGTCGCTCAGCGAGACATGCCGCCAATTTGGTGGCTCAAGGGATCATGCAGGTGCAGCGAGAAAAGAGTTGCAGCTGTGGTCGCCTAGCTGCTCACTAGTATCCGCTACAGTT
>CAJNJA010015838.1:0-11585 GCA_905231915.1 Symbiodinium necroappetens | reverse complement strand
GTAGTAAGTAGTAAGTAGTAAGTAGTAAGTAGTAAGTAGTAAGTAGTAAGTAGTAAGTAGTAAGTAGTAAGTAGTAAGTAGTAATAGTAGTAGTAGTAGCAGCAGCAGCAGCAGGAGTAGTAGTAGTAGTAGTAAAAGTAGTAAAAGTAGTAAAAGTAGTAAAAGTAGTAAAAGTCAAAGTAGTAGTAGCAGTAGTAGTAGTAGTAGTAGTAGTACTAGTAGTAGTAGTAGTAGTAGCCGCCGTAGTAGTTGTAGGATTAGTAGTAGTACTTGTATTTGTATTAGTGTTAGTACTAGTATTAGTATAAGTATCAGTATCAGTCTTAGTATTAGTATTAGTATTAGTATTAGTAGTAGTCGTAGTAGTAGTCGTCGTAGTAGTCGTCGTCGTCGTCGACGTAGTAGTAGCGGTAGTAGTAGCAGTAGAAGCAGAAGTAATAGTAGTAGTAGGAGGAGGAGGAGAAGGAGAAGGCGAAGGAGAAGGAGACGGAGAAGGAGAAAGGAGAAGGAGGAGGAGCATGAGGACAGCCAACATTTTACCCAAAGGAAAGCCCAGAACTAGGCAATGCCCCTTCAACTGCGATGAGATCCTTTAATTTGGTTATCCCTCCTTCAGTCAGGGGTCTTTGAACCCCAAAGCGATCATGAACCCCTTCACCCCGGTGGGCCCCAGACCTCAAGCCCTGAAGCCAGTAAGCCTCAGATCCAAACAATCCGATGACTCAGAGAAGCGGGTGGTCTAACGAGTGTCCAAAGCCAAGACCCGAAACACTAAGCTTTTTGAACAGGGTTTAGGGTTTCGGGTTAACCCTCAACCTTGCAGCGCCTGCTGGTAGATGTCCATGACATTAGCAACACCTGGGGCGAGGGCTCAAAGTTCAAAGGGTTGCATTTTGACGGGCCTAAACCCTAAACCCCTAAACCCCTAAACTCCTAAACCCCTAAACCCTAACTCCTACACCCCTAAACCCTAAACCCTTAAGCCCTAAACCCTAAACCCTTTAGGGCTTAGGGTTCTGAAGAGTCGGGGGCCTAGCGCTCAGGGCTCAGACTTCACAGCTGCAACTCCCATGATCCTCAAATCTTGAAGATTTAGGGTTCAGGGTTCAGGGTTTATAGGGTTTAGGGTTTAGAGGGTGGTCTAGGGCTTATAGGGTTTAGGGTTTATATGGTTTAGGGTTTAGGGTTCAGGGTTCAGGGTTTAGGGCTTAGGGTTTAGAAATTAGGGTTTCTAGGGCTTATAGGGCTGGTAGGGTTTAGGGCTTGGGGTTTAGAGGGTTTAGGGTTTAGGGTTCAAGGGCTTTTGGTCTTAGGGCTTGGTGGGTCTGGAACCTTGTCGTTTTGAGGTCTCAGACTACGGGGTCTTTTGATGCACGTGAGCGGCTTCTGGGCCTTAGGCTTTGCAAGAAAAAGCATGGGTTTAGGGTTTAGGGTTTAGGGTAAAACAGAAAACGACAGAAACCGAGAATCCGAACGCCTTTTGTCTGGCCACCCATTGTGCAAGTCTGCACTTTCCGGGATCCAAATATGCTTGGAATCCCTTCGGTGCTGGAAAACGCGCGGTGTGGAAAATGGTGGCGCTTCCCCCGCAAGTTTGGGGGTTGAGGGTTGCAGTCACGGTTCAGAGCTTTCGTTGCTGTGATTCCGGCTGTGAGACATGGAAAGATAGAACGGCTCTGGCAAGTCGAATGCGCCGAGTGCACGCGGCAGACATGCAAAGGACAAGACCTGTACGGACGGTGTCGGCTTGGGCTGGCGGGTTTCGGAGATTTCGGGGGCCTTTAAGCCCGGGTCTTGCTGCAACGTCGACGAATGATGCATGTCGCCATAAGCAGCTATAACTACGGTTGATAATCAAAATCCTGCATTACCCATAATAAGGAATATACCATAATTCCCATAGTTTAGGGTCCTTAAGGTAATGCAGGAATTATATCATCAACAGTATGTCTATCTCACCTTCAAGAACCCTGCAAACCCTAAGCCATCCCAAGCCCCCAACCTTGAACCCTACCAGAAGCCGTCGGTAGGCTCTCTAAACCCGAGACCTAGAGATCACTGTTTGCTACAGGTTTCGGGTTTCGGGCTTAGGGTTTGGGGTTTAAGGCCGAACACACTCCCTCACTTGGCTCACTCACTCACACATGCCACTGAGCACACAAAGGATCAGGGTGCCTTACGGTGACCTTGTGACCACCCACCCTTGTAACGAATACCCCCTAAACCCCAAACCCTAAACCCTAAACCCTAAAACCTAAACCCTAAACCAAACCCTTGCATCTGCTCGCGCGCGCAAGCTAAGAAGCGCGTCTCGCAAGCCAAAGGCCAGCTCAGCGACCCTGGAGCACTCGAGGGACTCCTTGGGAAATCCTCCAAAAAGCCCAGGGAAAGCCGGGGTTTCAGGCTTTAGGGTTTAGGGCTTTAGGGGCTGTAATCTTCAGTCTAAGCAGAGTAGACACCAACAGGCCACAGCTTCCTTTTCGGCAGATCCCTAAACCCTAAACCGACACCCTAAACCCTAAACTCCTTTTCGGCGGATTCCAAAGGAGGGCCAATGTGCCATGGTACGGCCACACGGCACAGGACGAGGCCGAACGGAGATGAAACCTCCTAGTGGTTGGAGGGTTTAGGGTTTAGGGTTTGGGGTTTAGGCTTTGGCTTTCATTGTCCAAGATGCAACGTAGCACTCAGAAGCTGTAGCATTCTCTACAATCTGTAGTGCTGTTGTGATACTGTAGTGCATGGCAGTCGGCTGCAACAAGCCGCCGCAATGCAGCCAAACGTCATACCCCTGGCCTTGCAGCAGCCCTGCAAGATAGCTACAGTCTCTGACACTCAAACTATCGCATACCACAGCATGCATTGCGGAGCATACTTAAGCTCATCTAAGCATGCCGGGACCGTTTGTGAGAATGTCCGCATACATGTGCAGCCTACTGAGCCTTAGGATAACACTCCCGCAAATACTGCTGTTCGTTGTAGCTGACCCCATTACTTGACTGTACCAAAGCATGTCGCCGCTTCCTGCAGCATGCGACATGAAGTAGAAAAGCATGCCGCAATGCGTTGTACAACTATGAAATTAGACAATAACATTACAAACACCAGCTCTTAGAATACGGCTTGACAGCTTGCAGAACCCTGTAACACCATAAACCAAGCATCGCTTATCACGGTATGCCATGACAAGCCATAAAGCACTGCAATGAGCTTTCACATACTATGTCGCGATGTAGCAGGTAGCATCGACGAAAATACTTCAGTTTGTCACTATATCAGAAGACTCTGCGGGAGGCTGCAACTTGCTGTCATACCGAATCATGTGCTGTAGGCATCCGTAGAGGATTCAAAAGCCCGCGGGGTACGCCTATTCCGTTAGACTGTAGAGCTCCAAACGTATATCCGTAGCAGCACTCGCCTGCGGGCACGTGAACCCAGGGCCGACTGCAGTGAGAGACGAAGCGAATTCAACAGACATGCAGCGGAGCAGGAAGTGATGAGACTCCAACAGGTTGCACAGAAAGCGAAGGTCTCAGCTGAAGCGACCAAAAGTGTATATCTGAACCAGCGTCGTCCCCCGATTGGCTGTACCCGAGCTGCTGGGAGCTTCGAGTTTCGGAACATTGAACTCTGCCAGGATTTATGGGTTTAGAGTTTCGGGCCTGGGGCCTTGGAACCTAAACTTGCAACTTGAGCCGCCAGGGCTAGGACCCACATACCTGCATCCCGAACCCACGCTTCAGCTCTTCAGGGCAGCGTGTTGCAACCGACTAGAGGATAAAATAAAGTGCCAATGAGATGTCCATTTCTTACTGGAATTCACAATACCAAGAACAGCGCCAGCGGCAACAACGACGACGACGACGACGAACACGACAGCAGCAACGGCAATAATGAATTCAATACCATCACTTTGTGTCGTTGGAAGCTCGTCGGAAAGGTACCATGCAAGTCAGATCATCTCGCGAGGCGAATACACGCCGTCGCCAGCGAAGGCTCTGGGAAACGAACCTTCAGCTCTAGCGTGGGGGGTCCAGCAAGCAAGCCCATTTGCGACAATTGTACGGTCGTAAATTAAATTCACTAGCACGATCGGCGCTTGCCGCGACGCGTGTGCACATAGAGGCACACATAGGTGGCTGGGTAGGTGGGTAGATAGGTTAGGTAGGCAGGCAGGCAGGCAGCTAGATAAATAAATAGATAAATAGATAGATAGATAAATAGATAGGTAGATAGAGAGATAGACAGGTAGATAGATGGGTAGATACATAGGTAGGTAGATAGGTAGATAGGTAGATAGGTGGATAGGCGGATAGGTAGATGGGTAGATAGGTAGATAGATAGATAGGTAGATAGTAGGTAAATAAATAGACAAGCACACAGATAAACAAGCAGATAGAGTCAGGGATACGATATATAGATGGAAAGAGAGATACAGATATACGAAGACGCGGACAGGACATAGGTAGACAGATATCCAGACCCAGATGGAGAGATGGTTAGACAAATAAATGGAGAGATGGTTCGATAAACAGATGGAGAGATGGATGGACGGATGGATAAATGGATAGACAGATAGATAGATGGATAAGCACCTAGGTGGATAGGTAGAAAAGTAGACAGGTAGACAGATAAATACGCCGCCACACGCACAACACATATGTATATGTATGTATATTTGTATGTGCATATAAACAGATGTGTATACATATATATATATATGTATGTATGTATGTATCTACATACATGCATGCTCTGCGCGTGCTAGAGGGTATAGCCAACCAAGTCTTCATCCTGCCTTTGGTCAGGGCACCGATATAACGGTTACACGGTTACTTTAAGCGTTACTCTCAGGGTTCTATTCGTATAAGGATTACTAGAAGGGCTAGGTTATCATGGGGTTACAAGGTTCTATAAGGGCAACTGTAAGGGTTAAGAAATGGCCTGCGATGGTTCTGCAGGCTTTGTCCGTCGGCCCCCCCCTCTGCGAGCTGTGGAGATTTCGCCAAGAGCCCTTGCTCCTGAGCAACTCCAAAAGCTAGAGCTCGCTGAAAGGCGTTTACGGACCAGGGATGAGTCCTTTGGCGCTTTTTAGTTTTTTTTGGGAGGGTTTAGGGTTTAGGGTTTTGACAGCAAGTCCAAAGTACACCAAGTGGCTTCACCCCCTGCGTGGAAAAGCTAACGATGGTCGAATGAAGACCAGGAAACCCCCACCCTCGAATGTCCCTCGCATGAAAGATGTGTAGGATTCGGGGCTTGCGGACTACGTGAGCAGAGGCAAGGAAGAAACCCTGAACCCCTAAACCCTAAACCCCTAAACCCTAAACCCCTAAACCCGAAAAGCAGGACAGAAGTTGGGATCACAAGCGGCTTCTATCTATCTCCTGAGAAGGGGCCGTTGGTCTTCCAGGGACGTAAAGAAGCCTCAGCTCTGAAACAAGCGCGTCAAGAAATTCCTAAACCCTAAACCCTAAACCCTAAACCCAAGAAATTCCTAAACCCTAAACCCTAAACCCAAGAAATTCCTAAACCCTAAACCCTAAACCCCTAAACCCTAAACCCAAGAAATCCCTAAAGCCCTGAGAGATCCTGAAACCACCCCCTCGAAACGCTTGAACTCTGAACCCGGACCGCAAGACCGAGGCCTAAAGCCTTGCCGAAGCGCTATCATCTGAAACAGCTTAGGGCCTTTAGGGCTTAGGAACTTTTGGGCCTTCAGGGCCTTTAGGGTTTAGGGCCTTTAGGGCCTTCAGGGCCTTTAGGGCCTTTAGGGCCTTTAGGGCCTTTAGGGCCTTTAGGGTTTAGGGTACTTAAGTTCTCAGAGTGAAGGGTTCCCAGGACTTTGAGGCCTTGTGCTCTGCTTGAGCTCAGGTGAGGGGTCAGAAGGATTTAGGGTTTAGGGTGGTCAGAAGAGGGTTCTGGGGAATTTCAGAGACACTCGAGCCGGCTCACGCCACGCGGTTGCCCATCCGCAGGCGCTCGATATGCAGACTGTTGTTTCATCCGATCCTGGAAGCACTTTTGAGTGCTAGCATGCAGGATTGAAGGTTACGTTGCTGGTTCCGTGGTATGAAGTGCAGGATAGGCAATCGTTCACGACGTAGCGCGTTAGGGATTAAAGGGCCCAGGTCGGAGCTAGAATTGCGCGGGGTTGCGCTCGCACCCTCAACCCTAAACCATAATCCCCAAACCCTTTCCCGGACGAAGCCAGTGTAGCATCGAACCTTCACAGGGGAGCTTAGACTGGACATAACTTCGGAACTTCTAGCAGCCCTTCTTTACTGTAAACTGCGCAGAACCTGAACCCCTGACAACTCTTCACAACCCTAAGCCCACACTAAGCCCTAAACCTCATAACTGATCCCAGTAAGCAACCCCTATAGCAACCACCTAAGCCCGAAAACCCGAGGGGCTTCAGAGCCCTAAATTCCTAAAATCCTCTCCAGAATCTAAACCTTTAAGCCCGAAGGCCTTGATCAAACCTCAGGAGTCAAAATCAAACTCCAAACTCTGAAACCCCTACTAGAACCTCCAAGCACTCCCAAACAACCCTATGCCAGAACCCCGTGGCTCCCGCAGCATCATCATGCGCTTGCACTGGACGGCTGAATCCAGGTTGCCGGGAGCGGAGTCGATCAAGGACATGAAATCCTGCCGAGGATGGGATTCAGACAGCCAAGACCCCTTTTTTCAGGAATCTACCTTGAATCCTAATATTCAGGCCCCCATAATTTAAGATCAGAATATTCAGGCCCTTATGATTTAACATCATACTATTCAAGCCCCAAAAATTAGGGTATATTCCTTAGTTGAAAGGGTTTTGGGTTCTCTGGGGGAGTGAGGCTTGGGGATGCAGATTTCAGGGCCTTATAGTCTCAATCCTAAACACCCAACCCTACACTAAACACCCTAAACACCCTAAAACCTTAAAGCCTGGAGGCCCTAATCCCTTGTAGAGTTTGGGACTTGACCTAAACCCTAAACCCCAAACCTTACGGGCTTGCAGCTTTGGGGCCCTTGAGGCTCCAAGGTTTAGGGCTTAGGGATTTGAGTGATGTGATTTAGGGGTTTGGGTTTAGGGTTTAGGGTTTGGGGTTTAGTAGGGTCTTATATCATCATACATCATGATTATAGTGGGCGAAGTGAATGTTACCACGAAATTATTCCGACTGAGATCCAGGGATGATGCCTCTTTAGGGCGGATTTAGGGTTTAGGGTTGAAGCATAACTTCGGGATTTGTATCACCGGGACTGTACATGATGGATGGGAAGAAGCGTGCGCGGGAAAGTTGTGAAAAAAAAACTTCTCAGAAGGGCTTTGACCGTTTTGAGGGTTTGCGGGTTAACGTGTAGGGCTTCAGGGTTGAGGGTTTAGGGTTTCGGCACGATACTCACAGGGACTGCCGCGTTCCCTCGCACGGCCCCTACCCCAAGGGGTCCTGCAAGTCCTGCACATGCATGTCGTGCAGCAGCCGATTCGGAGACAGGCACACCTTCGTCTGCTGTTCCCGAACCCAGAACAGAAACCATCAAAACCCCAGCTTTGGGCCCCCTGCACACACGATAGCATGTCAGGAAAAGAAAAACTGGAGAACGATACGCTGCATTCCAACAGAGCACACATACAACTCTGAAAGAGTAGGACAACTGTTCACCAGAAGGGCTGGTCTGTAGTGAAATGAACGGTGGTATGGTGGGGAACGACTTTCATGCGTACATGCGCACACACACACACATGTATGTGTGTGTATATATATATATACATATATATATATACATATACTGCGGCAGGACGAAAGTTCGTCGCGTCCGCAAGTTCTATTAATGTACGTATACTTAGCCACCCCCTTCCCCCCTAGAAACCCCAAGAACCAGGTTCGTGGGGCCCGGAGATTGCAAAATCCTCCGTCTGAACAAAAAGTATATGTCATATGTTTGAAACAGCGTGTTAATTCCTCCACTGGCCAGGCCACGTAAAATGCACTTCCACGTAGTCCGCGTCCTCCACCAACAAAAGATATTAAAATACGACGAAACTTTCATCCTGGTGATGCTCACCGCGGACAAAACACGATTGAATACACTGCAAGGGCCATCTGAATCACGGCCTCTGGTCCCCTAGACATGTGCCCTTCTGAAAAACGAGGCGGAAGGCAGGCTGCATTTTGGTGGCTAGAGCTTGCTCCTTCGCAGCCCTGGCGACACCATGCTAGGATCGTGCCATGCCGGCCGTTTTGGTAATGGCGTCCTAGGCATGTATACTATAGTTGATATAGCCGCACTCTTTCACGCAGAAGCTACTTGCCACAACTATCGAAGCTGGAGTTCATGCTGCGGCATGACGAAAGTTCGTCGCATCTGCAAGTTCTAATAATAATGTACGTATACTTAGCCACCCCCCCCCTTTCCCCCTAGACTCCTCCAAGAACCAGGTTCGCCGTGCCCAGAGATCGCAAAATCCGCCGTCTGAACAAAATATATATGTCATATGTTTAAAACAACGTGTTAATTCCTCCGCTGGCCAGGCCACGTAACAGTAACATGCACTTCCTTGTAGTCCGCGTCCTCCACCAACAAAAGATATTAAAATACGACGAAGCTTTCTCCCTGGCGATGTATATCTACATACATATATATGTACATATCTATATATATATATGTATGTATGTATGTATGTATGTATGTATGTATGTATATGTATGTATACAAATATGATATATACGTGTTTATATAAATATATGTGTGTATATATACATACATACAGTGAGTGAAGTAGATAGACAAAGAGAGCTAGAGCAGCAAAATGACAAATTAGCAAACTAGTGCTAGGACCACCCACCATCTGAAACGACATGATATGGCATGACAGGAGAAGCGAATACTGCAAAGCATAATGCAGCGGAACGTGGTACGGAACAAGTAAACTCGGCATAGGCTTGCAAAGAAAGAGCCGAGACATAAGCATGCAAAAAGCATCTTCGCAGTGGGAGGGAGCGGTGTAGGAGGCAAAATAGTAGCAGCAGCACTAGTTGTGGCACGAGTAGTAGTACTAGTAGCAGTAGCCGTCGTCGTCCGCCTCGTCGTCGCAGGCACCAGCACGAGTAGCTGTCGTCGCTGAGACTGTCTTTACCATCACCAGAGATCTCGACTCTGTACCCCAAACCCCTAAACCCTAAACCCTATGATAGTAAGCTTCAAAAGCACACAGCCCGTTGCAGAAAAGACGTGATGAAACCCCTCAAAGCCCTGAGATCCCGAGAGGCCGTCCAGAGAACCTCCCAGAACTGCTCAAATCTTGTGCTCACTCCCAGACCCTCCCCAAACCTAAAACCCTAAACCCTAAACCCTAAACCCTAAACCCCATAAACCCCAAAGCGAATCCTAAAAGGAGCCTGGTAGGGCGATGGCGCTTCCTGCGAGGAATGTGGAGCTCTTGAGGCTTCATCTTGCAGACGATGTGGGTTCTTAGGGGTGTAGGGCTTTGGGGTTTAGGGGTTCTGCGTTTAAGGGTTAGGGTTAGGGAGGTTTCGGGTTTAGGATGTGGGATGTAAAGCTTTTTCCAAGGTGTGAAAGCTCAGAGGCCCTATTATGTAGTAGGTGAGCCTGCTGGCCTGGATCGCGAGGGGTTGGACAGTAGAATTCTTCGATGAAAGCAAGCTGCCACAAAAGAGACCCTGCGATTTGGGGCTTGCGGTGGCTTTGGCTTCAATGTGTCGTGGGGCCAGCAACTCCGCAAACTCCGGGCAAGACCGACAATCCTTGAACCGTCAGTGCTCCTCAGCCTGAACATCTTTGAATCGGCAACCCCGGCAATCCCAAAAATGGGAGCTGTTAAAGGCATCAGAGAATCTGAAAGTTCATAACCCCAACACCCTACTCCTCAAACCCCTCGTCCTGAAACCTAAAGCCCGAGACCAAAATCCTAAACGCTGCCTGAACGTTAAACTGAACTCTAAACCCATAGTATAGCTTCCCAAACAAAACCGTGCAGTACCCTTGAAAGATCCCTAAATCTAACGGCAAAAGAAGATCCCGGTCCTCGGACTCTTGGGAACACATCGAGGAGCGCGGGGAAGAACCAGACAGAGCCTAGTGTACAAGTCGAGGACAAACAGATCAGGACTTGCAACCAGGCTTCTGAAGAACCTTCCAATATCCCTAGAAAGATTAAGGAATCTACCTTAAATTATATCACGGATCCCACTGTAACTTTAAATATGTTTACTTCACTATGGGATCTGACCAGGCTTCTGAAGGACAACGGGTCGGGTTTGCCACTTTGGTTCGGGCTTTGGCTTCAATTTTCGGGGTCGCGCCGAAAACGGCCGGCGAAGTACTGCCCTTTGAGACCCATATTTGTACCGAATACGCACCAGGCACATCACGAATACCGGCGAAGAAGCAGCTAGACGATGATGCTCCAGAATGTGTTATTCCATGATGTGCCTCGTCAGACGACGACGTTGCTGCACTTGTTTCCAGCCGAATCTTGCCTACGCAGTTCTATAGACTATATCATGAGACGGAACATTACATAAGATGTGCCTTGACCTTTCATGGTGCGGTCTCCGGCACGAAGCAACAGCTTGTCACAGCAGCTAGCTTGAGCTGCGAGACCCTGTTGCTGTTGTGTGCTCGATGTTGTTGCACGATGGCTACCGCACCGTCATGTGCTCGGATGTGCTTTTCTGTGCTGCGTTCTGTTGAATGATGCAGCATGCAGCTTAATGCTAGATTTTGCTGTATGGTGCTGTATCATGCTCTGCTTATTGTCCTGGAGCGCTTAATGCCAAGCTCTGAGCTTGTACAAAGTAGCAGTTTGCTCGAGGGAGAGCCACAAGCTTTTGACGAGCCATGTGTGTCTGAAGTGCGCGGAAATAATAGCACAGAAATGCTGTCCTTGTGATTGCAGTGAACTGAACTATTATGGATGTATATGTATATCGTTTTAGGTGCGCTCAGTCGTCTCTTCTCGCGGAGATCCAGCCAACCCGAAACAGCAAACAAAAGCTTTGCTGTGCCCTCGTCCCCATCACTGACCTCTTCGGCCCATACAAAGAGAAACTTTAACTCGAAAGATCATGACTGACAAATGTCTCCTTCTGGTCCTTGTGCAATTGTTCTATAATGTAACATACAACAAAACCTACTCTATTTTTTGCAGAAAGCGTCAGCCTGCAGGCCACATCCTGGGGCACATGTCAAATATTGTAAGGCAGCTTATTGAACTTTACGAAATCCCATAATGCCCGTCTACACACCCTATGAAACCCACAAAAACCCTGACAACTAAGCCCCCTAACTTCAAAGGGATTACAATAGGGATCCCAACATTCAAGCCCCTTCTTGCCATAAACCCTTAACCCCAAAACCCCCTAACCGCAAGCCCTAAGCCCCCAAAGACGGATTCGGATTCCCACCTCCTGGATCTCTTCGTCGAAGCTGGCAGTTTCCGTCATGCCGGAGCCTGGAATGCTGCAGAAGCCCCCAGTTTAGGGTTCAGGGTTCAGGATGGTTTAGGGTTTTCGGAAGTTTAGGGGGTTTAGGGGTTTAGGGGTTTAGGGGTTTAGGATGGTTTAAACCCT
>CAJNJA010015837.1:0-11585 GCA_905231915.1 Symbiodinium necroappetens | reverse complement strand
AAGAACTTGAAGCGCGTAGCCAAGGACTGAGGGTGGGAGCGTTTAGGTTAACCGAGGTTAGGCTGAATTCGTTTGATGGTTCTTGCTGTGAGCAAGAACCCCCTCATGCTCTCCATATACCTACCTGTCACTGTCCTAGTGTCCTTAGTGAAGACGCTCTTCGGAGGAGCTTGGCGAGCGAATGACAGACGAGGCTCCCGCTCGAGCTGGGCCCTGGCCGCTGTCCCACTCCGTTTGCGTCAGCAGGAGCTCCAGGAGATGATCGACGAGGCTGATCGAGATGGCGACGGCGAGGCAAGCGCTGCAGTCTAAAGCCTGAGGATCTTCGCCCTTCACAGCTGACCGTCGGAAACATAGGCCTTGCATTCCTAGTTGCAAAAGAAGCCGCGGCAGGTAAACGAGGAAGAGTTCCTGCGCATCATGAAGAAGACGAACCTCTTCTGAGCATGGTTGAGCCACATACCCGTGGCAGCAGTCTGATGTTCACAACAGCTTTGCGGCTGAAGCAAAGTGCAACATATGTAGACGGTCCTCTTGCAGTCGAGAGGATTCGGAAAGCAGAGAGAATGAGCCAGTGGTGCATTGGTCACGCAGGGTTAGCAGCTTCTTTCCCACGTCAGCTGCAGGGTGAGAGTCAGCCCTCTCAGCAAGCTTGGGCTCGATTCGCTTCAAGCTGTTGTTTCACACTTGCTGCCAAAAATGGCCCCCACATCCAGGCTTCGCATGCTCCAGTCATCCACAACCCGACCTCTCATCTGCCAGCTAGTCACAGGGGCGCGTTTGCCAAATGTATGCTACATGCATCTATGTGCGTGACCTTTGCAATGCAGCACGAATCAGGACTGCGAGCAAAAATGTTCGTGAAGGAGGGTCGGAATAGGTCGGAATGCTTGGTCGTGAACAGAGTGACTGGAGTCAGTTTGCGACGGGCAGCAGCAAAAAGTAAGTAGCATCCAAAAGGATGACTGATGGATGAGGTGGTGGAGGACGCCTCACCTGCAGGACTCTTGGCTCGTGTTGACCATCTGCTCGCAACCACTCTTCGCAAAATGGCCCTGCGTCGATTCAACGCCGGCGGAAAGAAGCAGAAGGAGCACTGCGAGCTTGTCAAACAGGGCAGTCTTTGCGGTCATTTTGCAATCTGCACCCTGGAATCCTCAAGTCAAAGTGCCACCTCCATACCCCCGCCGGAAGTGATCGCAAGTGCCCAGGAGCTGACGGAGGAGCAAAAGCAGGAGATTATCGGGCGCCTGCAAGATCAGTATGTCTACGTGTGAAAGTGACAAGCGCATGGCACATGCACAGAAAGCTCTTGGCCTTGACTGCCTGTCCTCCGGAGGAAATCAAAGAGGCCTTCGACTTGTTCGACACGGATGGCTCAGGCAACCCAAGCCATTTTGCACTCATCACTTCAAACTGTAGTCATACCAGCAATTAGCATCGAGTTAAACACAAAACAGATAGAATCCATCACCCACCTCCAAAATTGCGGAAGAGGCGAGATCGACTCCAAGGAGCTGAAGGTGGCCATGCGCGCCCTGGGCTTCGAGCCCAAGAAGGCTCCGCGGTTCCCAGGGTTCGAGACTTCGAGGGCCGCTGACGCTCCACTTTGAGACAAACGCAGAGACACCATTATTACTATATCACTAATATTCTCTTAATCGTGTTTATAATAGTTATATTATTACGATTGACCAGAGCGAAAATGTGTCATTACACATGCGGGACAGTACATGCTGGGCAGTGTGGTGTGGTGTGAGTGTGTGTGTATGTATGTATGTATATATATATATATATTGTAGTTGATCTAAAGCTCCTTGTGGCATGCTTGATATGAAACGACAACTGCATAGCTAAATATGCCTTCGCGAAAGTTTTGCGGTGGTTTTGTTGAAGATAATTTTTTCTGCGAAAGTTATTTGTTTACCCTATTTGCCGTACTATTATTACTATTTCTGCTACTATTGCTATTGCTGCTGCTACTACTACTACTACTGACAGTGCACAGAAGGTTGGATGGATGGGAAGGGTCTCTGTGCATTCATAATGAAACCTGCATCACCGTAGCCATAGCGGCTTGGAGGCAGGCTGATTCGCTCCTTTGCTCTTTCTCTGGCCAGCCATGGCCTTGCCGTCTGTCTTTCGTTCGATTCTGAATCAGGCTGGTCTGGAGAGATTAGAGGAGCTGGGAGTGGAATCTACTTCTGATCTGGCAAACATCTTCTCTTCTGACAGAGACATTTTTGATGTTTCAGCTGATGCTGGTGTTGTGCAAGCTATTACCCAAGCTTGGCACATGGCACGAGTGATGGAAAATGTCAGATTGGAGCAGATGCCTGCTTATTCTCATCGAAGGTCGGAGCCTACCGCGCTTGATTGCCCAGGTGTGCATAGTGGGGCGGGGCTTCGCCCGAAGATGCGTTGTAGACCACCCGCGCAGTTGTTGCCGAAGCCTTTCAGAGCAGGTTATGCGGCTCCACCTTTGAAGGGCTTGGCACCTATTCCTGATAAAAGATTGGCTGCGCTGAAAGTTATTCTTGAGGTGGTCCGGGCTTCAGGTTCGGAGAATACACAGTTTGGTCCCGAGCTTCGTGCCAATGCTGCGGATGCCTTTGAGTTGTTTGCAGCTCGCTTCAGGAATGTGGTTGATGCTAGATTGCAGTCGCATGTTGGAGCATTCAAGCGTTGGGTCAAGTGGCACAGCGCACATGTACCTTCGGATATCGTGTATTGGAAGCCTTCGGCGTTCTGGGTTGCTCGTTACTTGGCCGATATTAGCAAAGGCGGTCCTACAGCATCTTGCCATGCCTTTGCTTCGCTTAAATGGTGGAGCTCAGTGGTGGGCTTACCTTTGCCGATGGCTGATGGCTTAGTGCTTGCATGGGCTAGCCCGACAGCTGAGCATGTGGTGCAACCTAGAACGCCGCTTTCACTTGGCATTTTCTGGGCTATGCTGCGAGCTTGGAAGTCTGCATCAGGTACCGTGGCATCTTTCTTAACGTGGACCCTCTTGTTGCTCATAGCTTGCCTGCGTTTTGAGCATTCCAGGAGGTCGCATTCGCTTAGGCTGCAGGATGGTTTTATCCGGGCCACGTGTGCGCAAGGTAAGAGGTGAGTGCAAGGAAGGAGGCCACCTTTTGATTGGGCCATCCCAGCTCGCATCACGCAGACCATTAACTTGTCAAGCCAGCTTTTCTTAGACTGGACTGAGTTGCAAGAGCAGTTGGGCAAGCCTCCTACCTTCATTGTGCAGGACCTTGATATCGCGCGAGGTCAGCCGCTGTCCAGCGCAGCACAGAAAATTGCTAGGCCCATGACGTTGCCGAAGTTTAACTGTTTGCTTAGGTCGGTTGCTAAGGGTCTAGGTGCTAGTGACGATGAGACATCAAAAATTTCATCATACAGCCTCAGGCGTTTCATGCCAACTGCGGCCGATGTGATGCAATTTCAGCAGACAGATGTATCATCAGGAAGCCGTTCCCTTCCGGTGGAGTGGTGGGCACGGCAAAGCATTATGCACATGACAAGCACCGCAGCCTTCGTCAAGCAGCAACTCGTCACAGCTTTGCATCAGGCTATGTTAAAGTCAGGTCAGCCGGCACAATGCTCGTGGCATGATGTGAGGTTGTATGCACCGTCCAGGGAGGCCATTCTTCAACATTTGCAGTCGGTAGAGGTGAAGATTGCACCACCGGTTGTTCCCAAAGAGGTGGTGGCCTCTCCTTCATCGAGTGGGGCTTCGAGCTCTTCAAGTGTATCGGATGAGGACTATGAAAAGACGGCTTCGGAGTTGCCTTGGTTTGCACAAACTGCCTCAGGGAAGAAACACTTAGTGCAATCCCAGCAAGGATCGCAGTTCATTCCGTGGTGTCGCGATTCCATCTTTAGTGCTCTGCATGTACATAGAGGTGTGGGGCTGGATGATGCGGATGAGGTTTGTCAGAAGTGCTGGGCCAGGGCACCGATTGCGTGGCGCGACGCACTCAGAACGGAGAGTTAAAACTTGTGAGCCTGTACTCTGCCTGCTGGTGTTACTTGACCCTCTCGCTGAGCGTAATGCTGGGTAGCCGTTGAGCCTTATCCTGGTCAGCCCTCAGTCCTCGCAATCATGTCGGGAAACGGTGAGCGCCCTTGGCCGTGCTCGACGGATCAGCTTAAGCAGGTTTTGCAGGCCATGCCGGTGGAGTTGCGGTCCTTGGTCCTGCGGCTGCTGCTGGAGATCGAAAGCGAGGCGAGGTCTACTGAGTCGCCGGGAGTTTCTTCTACGGAACCACCGGTTGATCCGATGCAAGCTGCTCCATCTTCATCGGCTTCGGGGGGGTCGATTCCTGATCCTCCGGCTGTGCCGCCTGGTGATGGTCGCTTGCGCCGCCCAGGCTATCGCTGTGGAGTCCCATGTCAGCAGTGCTTTGAGGGTACTTGCAATAGGGGCAAGCCTTTTCACTCCCATCACAATTGCCTTCGCTGCCATAAGGGCGAGGACCGGGCATGAATATGTGACTTGCGGAGGGGGGCTTTTATAGTCCGTGCACTCTTCCTGGGCTTTGCCTCCTGGCCTTGTGCTTGGGCTTAGAGCCTTCGTGGAAGCAGCGCGGTGAGAGAGCATTTTGCTCGAGGTGCAGGGGGAGTGCGGTACCAGTGCTGTGGGCCATGGCTAAATCGAATGAGTTTCGGAGATGCCTCGAAGATCAGAAGTTGCCTGAGCCATTGATTGCATGGTGTGAATCGACGCTGGGAATAGAGACGCTTAGCGACTTTTGCAACATCGTGACGGTGAATGGCTATGAATCCGAGCTTGATGTTGTCATCTTGGCAGCGTGTGAGGACACCAAAGCTGCACCGAACAAGGCCTTGTTGCTTGCCAGGTTGCGTGCAGCATGGCGCGCAGCTAGAGCATCTATCCTCAAGGTTGAGGCCAATCTGGACAACCTGTCGATGACCTCGATGACCCGCTGGACCCAGCGACGCAAGAGAGCCTTCTAGATGCGTGGCGGAAACGCTACAATCTGGAGCTACCGGTGCACATGGCCCCGAGTGACACGTTGTTGAGTAGAGTCTGGCGGGAGATGCAAAGAGGCACGGTGACGGTCATTGGCATTGATAAAGTCCGTAGTCTATTCGCGGCCAACAGACCTCAAAAGGACAGATTCCTGGACTTGGGTTCGGCGAAGCTCCAACTTAGGCCAGATGAGGAAGCCAGAGGCCAGAGCAGCACAGTCAGTGGCCGAGTATTTTCAACGTCTGCGAGTGTTGTGCAATGCATACACAATTGCCGGGACGTTCAAGGTGGATTCGAAGCAGACCCCGGGCACCAAGCTGTTCATGGCCCCACTGGGGGTCCTCCTGGATTACTGCGATGCAGTGCTTCGTCATGCCACAGATTCCAACGCTACCATTGAGTGGTTGAAGATTCGGGATGAGCAGTGCAGAGCCCGAATGGTGGAGTTGGCTAGGCAACAGTGGCCCTTGGGCGAAGCATTCTTCAAGGCCTACCAGGAGCAAGAGCTCATGTGGCAGCAACCTCCGTCACGAAAACGTGTGGATCCTGAGTTGCGTGCTGCTTCGGACTCTCCCCCCTCATCCAAGAAGGCCAAGACAGCTAAGGAGTACAGAGGCCGCTCATTCTGCAAGCGCTGGAATGACCAGCGGGGATGCACCAAAGAGGATTGTCAGGACATTCATGCGTGTGACATCCTTTTGGCAAATGGTCGTCCATGCAACAACCCGAATCACACCAGGCTGACGTGCCCTAATCGCTAGGGGGCAGGCCTCCTTGAGCCAAGGGGGACCCGCTTGGTTCAAGGTGAGGCCGCTGCTACACACGTGGGTTCATCTAGGCTGGTTTCGCTTGGTGGCTATGCGACACTTGATGAAGGCGAGACGGAGCAGCAGATGACGCGTGTGGTGCGCCAGACCGAGCATAGGATGTCGCAGCGCACAGGCAGTGGAGATGACGGGTCAGTTGCAGTTGGCATGTCGTTCATGGCGTCGCCGCAGCCTCGTTTGGCTGCCATAGCCAAATCCTTGGCGAAAGCGCGGCATGTGCAACTTGTGGCTTCAGACAATGGGGCAACGACCATGGGCATGTATAACCAGTCAGCTGCACGGGATGTGAAGCCAATGGGGTGTGCATGGCCGTGCAGATCTCAGGTGGAGGCATTGATACCTACAGAGTGGGTGTACTACTGTGGGGTTTCGCCACTGCCGCAGACGCATTTGTCGCTACACGATAAGGGTCCGATCTTCGTGATTTCATTGTTCGATGGGATTGGAGCGGCCTTTGTAGCACTGCTAGCGCTGGGAGTCACCTTCCGGGCAATGACAGTGGAGATGGATCCAGTCGCCACAGGAGTTTGTGCAGCAAGTTTTCGTAATGTTGCGCATTTTCCCGATGCCAGATCGTTCACTGCTGCATGCCTGAGGCAAGAGTTCCAGACACATGCATATGCGGCGGTTCTGGTGTTAGGAGGTTCGCCTTGTCAGGACATCAGTCGGCTAAATCGCAGCAGGAAAGGTTTGAGTGCACCCAGGACACAGCTGTTTGCAGAGATCCCGCGAGTAGCTCAGGAATGCAGAGATTTGTTGGCATCATTGAACATTCCCATTCCGGTCTTGCAGCTGCTGGAGAATGTGGCACATGGCCCACCAGAGGTCATGACAGAGTTTTGTGCGGCCATGCAAAGCCGCTCACTCATCGTGCATGGGTCATCTTTTGGTTGGGTTCGGCGGACCCGCATGTTTTGGGGAGGTGATGGGCACACCGCATTGTCACATGATGTGCAAAGTGCCCTTCCCAAGGACATTGCCGGAGCTCTGAGTGAAGACGACCTCATGCATTTGAGGTGGGTCGGTAAGAAGCCGTGGCCAGCGAGAGTGTTCTTTCAGGATGGCTTCAAAACATGCTTTCAGCCACAGGCCAACATCGGAACCACGACGGACCATGTGGGCTTTGCTACCTTCACTCGGTCGTTTGAGCATCCGAGGCTGCCAGATGTAGCAGCGTCAGATGAGGCGCGCAGGCGTTACCAAGAAGGTGAGAGGGCCTACCCAGCATTTGCATACGAGGATGCATCCTTGTTGTGGAAAGGCCGAGAGTGGAGACAGCCGAATGCTCAGGAGCGAGCCACGTTGATGGGCATCCCGAGCTCCATCTTGCAGTGGGCAGCACCTGAGGAGGAGGATGTCAAGCACAGGGAGCGAGTTAGGGCTTCGCTCATAGGCAATTCCTTTCATGTTCCGTCGTTGATGGTGGTCTTGATGATACTGCTGCAAATGATTCCTGTAGTTTCGGGCATCCCTCCCCCGATGTACTCAGCGTTCGAGACGTGTTTGCATACCCAAGTGAAGAGATCTGTGTTCCAGCCAGGTGTCGTCGACGCGTGTCCAGGTCTCTTGACGCCAGAGACCCTACTAGAGCGAATCCAGCAGCAGTTTGTGTCTCTTGATGTCCAGTGGCCTGTGCTGCAAGTAGACGATAAGGTCAGGGCAGCCGTGCGGAAATTGCAGATTTTCAAAGCTGATTGTATTTTGAGGAATGCAGAATCTGACTTTGGAGCGCCACAATGGAGGCAGCAGAACCATCGCGCATTGGCAGCCTCCGCCTTGGGCGCGCAAAGAGGCGGTCCGCTGTCTAAGATTGCATGTCAACCGTTGATTCCGGAGAAAGTTGACAAGGCTACACATATGGCCTTAGGTACTTGCCTCCCTTCTCCGTACCATACACATGCGGTCCTAGATCCGGATGCGAGCTTTGCAGTACGAGCCATGGTGGCCTTTGGCCCATGCATTCGGACATGGCGGCGGCTGCAGCAGCGAGCGATCCGCACAGTTCACACTTTCTTGTCACCGTGGGATGCTGCCTTGCGAAATCTCATGCCTGAACCTGTTTTCAAGGTCGCATCAGATAAGTGCCCGGCTATGATGACAGCAACTGCAGTGTTGTTGGACTGGCCGGACCTAACGCTTGGGCTTAGATTTGTTACGGGGTTTCGGTTGTTAGGCCAAATTGAATCCCCTAACATTTTCCGCCCTGTCCCGCCTGCCACACCCGACCCACCTGATTTGAAAAAGGAGTTTTTGCAGCGTGCGCCAGCAGCTATCCGCAAACTGGAGGCGTTTTTGCCCCAGGCGGAATACACGCAAGAACTTCTTGATCATACGGTGAAAGAGATAGAGACAGGTTGGGCAGATGGCCTGTTTACCAGGCAAGAGCTGGATGAAGCCTTTGGTCATTCCTGTTGGTTGCCGATGCAGCGCTTCATGCATGTCCAGGCCTGTGGAAAGCAGAGGCCCATCGATAATGGGCGGAGTAATGGACATAATGCCTTGTCTTGGATGCTTGAAACAATCTGCACAAACACGCCTGACTTTGCAGCTGCAGCGTGTAGAGCCCTCATGGATTTGCTGCATAAGTCCTTTAATGTGTGTCCTGCGTGGGCTCAGGTGGTCTTCGGCACCGAGGACATGGATCACGCCTACAGGCAAATGCCTAACATGCCTGAGGAAGCTCCAGGCCTGGTTGTCGGCATTTGGCATCCAACTGAGCAGATTGTCAAGTATGCCGTCATGCGAGCCCATCCGTTCGGTTTGGCTAGCGCTGTCTTGAATTTCTGTCGATTACCTACGTTGGCCACAGCGGCCACTCGACAGTGGACAGGCACAGCCACAGCGGGGTACTTTGATGATAGTGGGATTTTAGATACGGTTTCTGCTAGAGGCTAGGCGTCTTGCTTAATTTGGCAGGAATGAACGAAACTGCCGCTATGTTCATTGATGTGAAACCAGGCTTGCGCGAGGCTTTGATGGAGGAGCTTGACACGATCTTGTCACAGAATCATTTGTCTTCTGGGCAAGCATCCAAGCTCAGGGGCAAGTTTCAGTGGGCTAGCTCCGCTATGTACGGGAGGTGTGCACGTGGCGGACAAGGGCCGCCTGTGCGTAGGCAGTACGAGGCTACAGACGACATCACGCCTGAGCTTGCTAGAAGCCTCAAGTTTATGCGAGCTCTTTTAGATGTCGTAGGTCCCCGGAAAATCTGCCTTAGCCCTAATCCCCGCCCTCCAGTCGTCATTTACACGGACGCTAGTTGGGAGCCTCAAGATATGCCAGCGCCGGGATTGGGACTTGTCCTGCTTTGTCCTGATGCCCAGACACAAGGCGTTGCTTGTACGATCCCAAAGCTAGTTTTAGAGGCCTTCCAGGAGCGTGAGACACAGATCACGCCGCTTGAAGCCCTGGCTGTACTCCAAGCCTCTGTTGTCTTCGCAGATCACATGGAGCAGAGCAGAGAGATATCATATGGTTTTGCGATAACCAAGTTGTGTGTTCCGCTTTGGTCCGGGGCAGCTGTGCATCAGATGATATTGCTTCAGTAGTTGTACTCTGCCACTTACTCTGGGCGAGCGTGTCTGCCAGAGTGTGGGTTGAATGGGTGCCGTCAGAGGCGAATGTGTCGGATGGCTTGTCGCGTAGTGGCACAGCTGACGACTGGACACGTCAGCAGGACTGGCTTCTAGGCACGACACCTTGCCTCCCGTGGCACTTGATCCACACTGAGCCACTGCTGTCAGCTGTGGAGACCCTCAAACATTGGGACAGAGGAGTGCATTGGGTTAACCAGGGGACATCTGACGAATGTCGGGTGTTCGCTGGGTCTGCAGTGGACCCACCTTTGTCCAATGATCCAGGGTCCTACAGACTACAGCAGTGAGCTGCGTGGAAAAAGAGGCGTCTGAGCTGTGAATCAGTGAGCTCATTATGACAGTGCACAGAAGGTTGGATGGATGGGAAGGGTCTCTGTGCATTTATAATGAAACCTGCATCACCGTAGCCATAGCGGCTTGGAGGCAGGCTTACTCGCTCCTTTGCTCTTTCCCACCCAGCCCTCCCAAAGAGGTTTCTCATGGAGACGAGTGGTTGAGCTTAGTTGATAGGGTTAACCAGGGGACATCTGACGAATGTCGGGTGTTCGCTGGGTCTGCAGTGGACCCACCTTTGTCCAATGATCCAGGGTCCTACAGACTACAGCAGTGAGCTGTGTGGAAAAAGAGGCGTCTGAGCTGTGAATCAGTGAGCTCATTATACTACTACGACGACGAAGACGACGACGACGACTACTACTGCTGCTGCTGCTACTACTACTACTACTACTCTACTGCGACTACTACTGCTACGACTACGACTACGACTACGACTACGACTACGACTACGACTACGACTACGACTACGACTACGACTACGACTACGACTACGACTACGACTACGACTACGACTACTACTCCGCCGCCTCCTCCTCCTCCTCCTACTACTACTACTACTGCTACTACTATTTCTATCACTGTTACTGTTACTATTACTATTACTATTTCTAATTACCACTGCCATTACTATTCCTACTACTGTCACTGTTACGATTACTGTTACTGTTACTTTTCTGTTACTGTTACTAACACACTACCACTACCTGCCACACCTACTACCCACAATCTTCTCAACGACAAACCCCAAAATTCGGTTCCAGTTCAGGGTTTAGCGCGTAAGTTCCGTAAGTTGCGCGTAAGTGACGTTAAAGTCGACGTAGCCTGATGAAGGCCACCCCCAATGGACATTGTTGGCACCTCCTAGGAAGCCCTTACGACCCCTGGAATAGCCCCATGAAGAAAGCTTTTCAATCCTCCGTTGGTACGAAAGCCTGTCTCACAGCCTCAAAACCCCAAACGCCTGTGGGAAAGGCTCCCAGGAACTTTCAATTCAAGCTTATAACTTATATCTCAGGGTTCTAATTTGCAAAGGTATGCAAATATGCCTTCGCGACAGTTCCGCGATGGCTTTGTTAAAGTTAATCTTTTTATTCGTGAAGACTGACATTCCGGGATGAAGCAATTTAGCTCAACAGCCATATATATATATATATATATTTAATGGCTGCCGCCAGTGCCGCCGACCCCCAGGGGATCAGGAACCCGCCGAACCGAGGGCCTATCGCTGCAGAAGACTGGAGGAGAGCGCAAGGCAGGAGAGAGAAGAGTCGACAGCGACGTATATGTTTTAATGGCCAGCGCCAGGGCCGCCGAGTGAGGACTGCTACGCAGTGCGCATCTTGTTAGGTGGTAGGAGGACAATAGAGCCGGAGAGGCAGACTGCGTAGGATCACCGGACGAAATTGAGTGACAGCAGATGAACTTGCATTGCCGTACAGCAGACGATCTTGACACATATAACAGTGTTACCGTTGACTCGGAATCAGGGAGTAAAGTCTATGTAATGGCTTCCGCCAGTGTCCGCCAGGTGAGGACTGCTCGTCGGGACTCATCCCCTAAATCGACAGGAAAAAAAAAGGTAGCGGGTTGGAGGTTTATTACGTTGTGCGGCCGTGCTATACGGTGCTAAGCCAGGAGTACCCGACGTTACGCTATCGGTCCGTATAGCCGCAAGTCCAAAATGAGAGCGTAGGGTAGATAGTCGAGCATGTTATAAAAGTCGGCAGCGCTGTGCAGCCCACGCTTCGAGTCCTACATATGTCTAGAAGTGCAACCACGTCTGGCGAGATCCAGCAGCGTTACGCCCGGGTCCCGGTGCTAGCCTGT
>CAJNJA010015835.1:0-11586 GCA_905231915.1 Symbiodinium necroappetens | reverse complement strand
TAAGGCCGGCACCGCTAAACCCGGTTTAGCGGTTAGGGTTCGGGGGGAACGGAATTAGGGGTTTAGGGTTTAGGGGTTTAGGGGTTTAGGGTTTAGGGGTTTAGGGTTTAGGGGTTTAGGGGTCAGGGGCTTATAAGGGGTTTAGAGTTTAGCGGTTTAGGGGTTTAGTCTAGGGTTAGGGGGTTTAGGGGTTTAGGGTCTAGGGGTTTAGCGGTTTAGGGGTTTAGGGCCTGAACCCCAAACCCCTTAAACGGAAAAGCCCTTAACCACTAACCCCGATTCCAGTGCAGGATGAAACCCCAAACCCTAAACCAAACGTTAAAACCCAAAACCCCGACTTAGACCCTACCCATAGGCCCCTAGGTAGTTCCTTTTTGGGATTACCTTATAGGATTCTAAATATGAACTACTCAGGGGCCTATGCATAAGCCCTAAAACCTAAAACCCTATAAACCCTCAACCAAGCGTTCAACCCAAAAACCCTGACACCCAGATCCCAGACCCTCCGACGCTAGATTCTGAACCGGAAACGCGAGGGCTCCATGTGCTTACATAGCAATTCTAGACTTAAGCCATAAACAAGGGGTTAGTATATACAAGTAGCTACTCTTAGGGTTTAGGGTTTCGGGCTTTAAGCCCTAAGTATATAAGTATCTACATAGTGGAGCATCAGGGAAACCCGGCCTTGAAAGGGGTGAAATGGGAGCGTGTCGTTCCACACGATATCGGAGCGATCTTGGGAAGGAGTCCTCGCGTAGGATTTGGTAAGCCGGTGTTGGAGTTTAGGGCTGATAGAAAGAAAAACCCTAAACCTTAAACCCCTAAACCCTAAATCCTGAACCCTTAACCCTAACCCCTAAACCCTAAACCCTAGGGGCTTAGGGATTTAGGGTTTAGGCTTTAGGCTTTGGGGTTTAGGGGTTCAGGAGATCTCATGGGCAACTTCGCAGGCTTTAGGAGGTTTAGGCCTGCAGGGCTTTCAGGCTTTAGGGGTTCAGGATTGCCAGGGTTTAGGGTTTTAGGATTTAGGGGGGTGTGGGGAGCTTAGGATTCAATTCTTGTCGGGTGTTGCTGTTACTGTTTTTGCTCCTGGTGTTGTTACTTGCGCTAGTTCTGTTACCCTGAGGCTCCATGCAACTAAATTGCAAATACATTGGCCCCAATAAGACCGACATAATTATAGACTATAGGACTGCATGAACCCTTAAACCCTAAAACCTAATGCCTTTATAAAGCCCTTATAGTAAATTACCGGGTTCTAATGGAATGACTACGTGGACCCCCGCAAACCGACGACAAGCAATCACGACATGAGTTTGGGCACCCCCTTTAAACCCCGAAACCCTTGCAATATCTTGCAATAAAAATAGAACTATCGCACCTCGCAGCTTCTCAGTAAGCAACACATTCGCGACAAGTTCATCCACATCCAGCACCTGCAATGTTCCGCTGTATGGCTGGGATCTGCTAGTAACCGCGCTATGTTGCGGGTCCGTGGTAGCATATTCGTAAACACTTAGGCTTCAAAGTAGTCCCTATATAGGTAGTTTAGGGTCAAAAATCGTCATATGGATACACAGACCCTTATTATTGTTGGGTCAGAAACACTTGCTTGTCCAGATCACTGTCCCCCAACTACCCCAACCTTGCGACGGGCATGTGCATGGAAGACACGACCGTTCAGAGATTGGCGAAGGTTAGGTGCATAGACTACTGAGCCTCTTTGATGCATCCAGGCGGATCGCTCTTCTCATGAAGCACGAATGCAGTGATATTGACTTAGATATGAGCAACTGTTTGTTAATATGACAATATGTATATGCATACGTATATATATATATAGAAAAATATATATATATACACATGTATATGCATATAGAAATGTATATATATATATATATGTGCTACCCCATCAAAGATCTACGTCGTGTTACTCTTTGCTGTGCTTTTACGGCTTAGACAGTCTACCCTACCAACGATCTATGTTGTGTTAATCTTTGCTGCGCTTTTACGGCTTAGACAGTCTAACAACGATAACCCGAAACACCGTCCCCAGCTGAATCGCAACTTATTGGGTAAGGGTTTCCGATGAAGGAAATCAGGAACCAAGCACAGTAGCCCTACAACTACTTTATAATTATAGGATGCCCCTCTACAGGCCGTAAACGACTCATATAGAATAGTTTAGGGTTTAGGGTTCAGGGTTTAGGGTTTAGGAATAAGCTATAGAACACCTTCCTGAACATACTCTACAGAAGACCTTTTTTGTACAATACCTTATGGAGTATCCTATAGAATACCATCTGTAACACCCGGTAGTAACATACTTACAGAAGACCGCCTGTGTAATATACCCTTGGTATACCTTAAATTTACCTTATAGAATATCCTCAAGAATACTGTTTAGGATATCCGTAAAATATCTTATAGAATTCCCTATAGCATACCCGATAGAACGATCTAAATAAGGAAAATCAGGAGGAGCCCAAGATCTGAGGATTCACAATTTAAACTGTAGTTTGTTGGACAAGGGATTCCTAAGAAAGAAACCGGGGAGCTAGGAGCATGGCCTATAGAATACCTTGCAGAATACCCTGTCTGCAAAGCTTGAAAACTCCCAATACCATATAAAATAGCATCATATTTCCGTATACCTTATTGAAGACCCTGTAGCCCAGATGATATCGATTTAAATACCCTATAGCCTTACAGAGCACTCACATATATATATATATACATATATATATATATACATATATGTATATATATATATATACATACACACACACAATACCTTACGCAATACCTTCTGGAATACCCTATAGAATACCCGATAGAATGAAAGATGAAATACTGCATTAACATCATTCTATATATCCTATGTATGTTATGTAGAATACCATCTGGGACCTTTTATGGAGTACCTGATAGAAAACCCCATGTGTTTGATACCCCATGTATGGCCTATATATATATATATGTATTATAAATATAAACATATATCTATATATATATATTATATGTGTGTATACCCTATATGAAATTTGGTGCTATCGAACAGCCTTTCGCTGTCCTCATTCTCGGAAAACGCAGCGGTTCGACACTAGCAAATTTCTGAAACGACGCCCTACGGAACATTTGATCCTGTCGAAGAGCCCCTCCCCTCCTTGTTGCCCATATTTGAAATGAATACCACAGCGGTTCGATAGCAATCCCTTCGGTAATTTGGTACTATCGAAGCGCCCCGTCTTAAGGTATGGAAGGCGCCGCGGTTCCGACAGCAGCACATTTTCTGAAGCGACACCCTTCAGAAAATTTGGTGCTGTCGAGCCGCCAATCGCTGCCCTCAGGTTCGGAAAACGCAAAGCACCAAATGTTCTGAAACGACACTTTGCAAAATTTGGTGCTATCGAACCGCCCCCGTTTGTTGTCCGAATTTACAACGGATAACACATCGGTTCGACAGTACCAATTTTGCGAAGGAGACTGTTCGGAAAACAGCAGTTCAATGCCACCAAATTTTCTGAAAGGAAGCCCTTCGGAAAATTTGGTGCCATCGAGCGCCCTTCGCTGTCTTCATTGTAGCTTATTGAATAAGGGAGTTCCATGAAAGAAACCAGGAATTTACGCGAGTTGCTTTGAGAATGCCTTACAGAATATCTCTGTCTGCAAACCTCAAAGAATGCCTAGAGAATACCCTAGGTAAACCCCTATAGAATACCCTTTGTATACCCTAGATATGCCTTATTGAAGACCTTGTCGTAGCCTCTAGGATACCTTAGGGAATACCTTCTTGCATGTGTGTATATATATATATATCTTATAGAATACCTGAAACAATACCTCATGGAATAACCTCCAGAATACCAATAGACTGCGTCATAACATACTTAATATACTGTATATATGCTATCTAGAATACCGTCTGGAATACTCTATAGACTACCTGGCGGAATACCCCTCATATATGATACCCGCTGCATACCAAATATATACACCCTATTGGAAATTTGGTGCTATCGAACCGCCCCTCGCTGTCCCCATTCTCGGAAACGCAGCGGCTCGATAGCACCGAAACAGGAAAACTATCCGAGCTTTTAGAAATAGCTCATTTCGGATAACTCGGACAGTTCCCGAAACAAACAGACAGATTAGCCAAATTCGGATAACTCAGATAAATCGTTTCCGAGATGAAATATCCCAATCATGTGAAATAGCTTGTCAAGCGGAGAAGCGGTTTTGAGACACGAAGGGCTGCAACGTGAATGACGCAGTTGCTTCAAGCTGCTTTGCGATGCACATTGCAGCAGATATGCGCATGTAGACTGTCATAAGAGCCGTGGAGATAACAAAGATCCAAGATCTGTGATCCAAGATTCCTCCCCAAGACCCCAGAGTCAGTCCTGAGGAGTCTTGGATCGTGGCTCCGACATAGTGAAGCTCAATGTGGCTCAATTTTGTCAGTATTTCAATGTGGCCCTCCGGGGGGGCCGTATTGAAATGATGGGCCGCATTGGGCTTCAGTATGGTCGGTTTGCGCGGTCATGAAGAGATGATCTGGGACGCGTGAGTGCAAGGAGGGGCTTGTGCAGTCATGAGGGGACGATCGTGAGTGGAAGGATGGTCATGAGGAGATGATCATGAGTAGAAAAAGCTGAAAACAGATTATATACATTGAGTTTTCTTGGGTGTACTCTCTCTCTCTCTATATATATATGTATATATACATATATATATACATATATGTATACGCACATACATACAACAGTGTGTGAGCATATTTAAGTACACGTGCATCTGCGAAGCCCGGGTCAACAAGCCAAACAGCAATCCTCTACAGCTCTTTGTCTTAGCTGCCCAGTACCCTGGCCCAAAAAAAGTTTAAACTGTTCTTTTAGCAAGGGTTTAACATACCCAAAAAGTTTAAAACCCTAAACCCTAAATCCTAAATCCTAAACCGTTTACCTGTTGGGCTCCTAAGTTGTGAACATGCACGAGGCAACGATGAGCGACAATCGGCTGCTGGCTCGGGTCCCTGTGTCCCGAAGCCGTAAACGGTTTAGGGTTTTTTTTTAGGGTTTAGGGGATATACTTAGGCCTTAAAGTAGTTCCAAAATGGGTACTTTAGGGTCCCCATATGGATACATGGACGCTTAGGGCGTAATGCCGGCGAGCTGCAAAGGCCAAAGCCACGGCATTTAAAACGATGTCGCTCAGAGATGGTGTTTGAGCGAGATATTGGCAACCCACCTTGGCCGTCAATGAAGCAATTCAAAGCCCAAGGGCCCAGAAACATCCTGGACGGGAATATAAATTATCCTACACACTAAACCCTATATATGTATGTACATATATGCATACATGCATACCTACATACATACATACATACATACATGCATGCATGCATGCATACATACATATATACATACACACATACACAGGCAGACAGGAGCTTGCCCAAGCAGGGCATTCCGAAGAACCCCCAGTATGAAAAAACTCACACAACCGTGTGCCCTGTAAGGAATTATAGATGAACTCAAACCCTAAACCCTAAACCCAAAACTACAAAAATCATAAACCCTAGACCCTAAACCCTAAACTGCCAAAATGATAGAGAACTCAAAGTTTCTTGTTCCTGGAAAGACCCACCACAAGGGTGGAGCCGACATCCGCCAATGGCACATGGGTAGTTCTCGAGATTTGAGGTTTGGGATTTAAGGTTTTAGGGTTTTGTAGGGTTTAGGGGTTTAGGGTTTAGGGTCCCTGTTTTGTCGCCCAAAATAGTACGGCACCTTTAATAAAAAGCAGCCTACATGGGACCCTGGTTAAGAGAACTGCCCACACAGGTCGGAAAAGCCTGATTCCTGAACTTCTTGAGACGACAAAGCCTTACGGTTTAGGGCTTAGGGTTTAGGTTTTAGGGTTTAGGGTTTATAAAACCTATAACAAGAATGCAAAGCATCACGAAGATCCTCACAAGCCCTATCTGAATGTGGGGATAACTTCTTGTGCTGCGTTCAGATTCGGAAACCTAGTGCTTCAGGGGCCACCGCATGCAGTTAAGTTGTATGATTTGGGTTGAGGGCTTTCGGGCTCTTTGATATTGGAGCTTTGGAGCTTACGCGCTGCAGGGCTTGGGGTTCAAATTACTAAGAAGGTTTGAAGGAAAAATAAGAGGAAGTACTTCGAGCTACCTGATTACATATAAACCTACACACAGCCGGCTGTAAAGTTCCCTGAGCCTCTACAGTAGACCCCAAACCCTAAATACCCCAACACCCAAAATCCTGAAAACTAAACTCTAAACCCACAAACCGTAAACCCGAAATCCCAAACCCTATACCCCCTAAGCCCAAAAGACCCAAAGCCTGTATCCTTGAGGGTCCATGTACCCACCGAGTATACCGTAAGTACCTACCTAAAGTACCTAAAGAGGGACTACCTTGAGGCCCAAGTATATACCAAAAAAGGTACATGGACGATTAGGGAAGCCTCTAAGTGGATCAAGTCCAAGTCGCGTAAGCTAAGAAGGCCATCACGCCCAAACGCGGAGCAGTCATTAAGAAAATGGCTACCCACCTGGTTTAGGGTTTAGGGTTTTGGGGTTTAGGGTTTTGGAGTTAGGGTTTAGGGTTTAGGGGGGGTCAGGGCTTAAAGGGTGTACCTGTAGCCGAAACGACCTGCCTTTTTAGGGTCCCTTGTTATGGCTTCTTTATAGCAGTTCCCTAAGAAGGCAGATCGTTTGCGCCAGAGGTAGGGCTAAGGGTTTGGGATTAAGCGTTTAGGGGTAAGGATGTCGGGGCAAGGGAGTAGGGTTTAGGGTGTAGGTTTTGGGAGATTTGTTCAGGGGGAAGAGCTGTAAGTGAAGAAGCGTTTACTTTCTGGCTGAAGGCTTTGGAGGGTTGAGGGCTATGTCCATCATGGCTTTCGGACCATTTTCGAGGTACTCTTGTGTGCTACTTGGTACATCGAAATTGGACGATGCTGCGGCTGTGGTGTCTACGTTTGCAGTTCCGGCGCAGGGCTTAGACATCTGCGGTCCGAACACAGCTCGTGCCCCCGGGCACAGAAGCCACAGCAACTAATACAGAGCTAGAGACCGGCTTAAGGCTCCAGGGTGCTGGATCAAGGTTGGAATTCGAGATGTACTAGGTCGGGATGTGGCGCTTTGGGGACTCCTTACATTTTTGTGAGAAATATATACATATATATATATATACACATATTCATTCTCCTCTCTCTATCTATCTGTCTGTCTATCTATCTACAGCGAGAGAGAGAGAGAGAGAGAGAGAGAGAGAGCGAGAGAGAGACAAGGTCCGTCTGGGCTTGGACAGTGCCCTCAAAACCTCTACAGCAACTCCCGGAAAGTTGGAGCATGAGTTTAGGATGATTAGTGCTGGCATCCTACTGCTTTGGGAACTATAGCCGATACTTTGGTCGGGGGACTTGGTAACTAGCTAACTTACTATGTCCCCCCCCCCCCCGACCTTCTAAGTTTGGGAGCTACAGCCGGGAGCCTGCAATGAAAGGGCCCATAAACTACTGATTTGTAGTGTTGAGGGCTGGGGGGTAAAGCTGGAAAGAGTCATGATGGCGCCATGCGAGCCGGTCTGGCAAGCAAGTTTGTAGTCTGTAGCAGATAAACAAAGTTTGCATACGCACACATATATTCCCTTCAACCTCGTACAGTACAAAAGCCTCCCCTAGTATTTAAAGCTCCCGAATACCGGAATTTTGCGGTTTCGGGCCGACAATTGAAAGCTAATCAAAAAATCTTAAGACAGAGCTAGGATTGTATGAGTTTTAACAGAGCCAAGACTACAGCAATACTAAACCAAAAGGACCAGGGCGAGCATAGCTCAGGTCTTTGGGGCTCAGGGCTGAAGGTTTAGGGCTTAGCTTAGGGGTTTAGGGTTTAGGGCTTTGCTTGGGGGTTTTGGGTTTAAGGCTTAGGGCTAAGCTAAGGAGTTTGGGATTTAGGGCGTAAGGCTTAGGGCTCCAGAGCTTTAGGGTTTAGGGCTAGAGGCTAAGGCTTGGGGCTTCAGGTGTAATTAAAGCTTGAAGCCAAGCCTTCTGATGGGACCATACCCGAATGCCCGAACTCCCCCGTAATATTCAAACTCGTCCTTGTGTTCCGGGTTTCTATATTAGGGGGATGTGTAACATTAGTGGGAAGGGATTCTTATATGTATGTATGTATGTATGTATGTATGTATGTATGCATGGATGTATGTATGTATGTATGTATGTATGTGTGTGTCGGTATGTCTGTATGTCTGTGTGTCCATATGTCCGTATGACTGTATGTCTGTATGCCTGTATGTCTGTATGTATGTATGTATGTATGCATGTATGTATGTATGTACGTATGCATGCATGTTATCAGTAGGCATGTATGCTTCAACATGTATAATATACAGGTGTACGTATGCTCCAAAAAACACACAGA
This sequence comes from Symbiodinium necroappetens, assembly GCA_905231915.1. Lineage (NCBI taxonomy): Eukaryota > Dinophyceae > Suessiales > Symbiodiniaceae > Symbiodinium > Symbiodinium necroappetens. The sequence continues at coordinate 3,134 of CAJNJA010015835.1, read as the reverse complement.
CACAATCAAACACATGTTCGTATGCATGAATGGCCAATGGCTGTTTTAGGCAACGCACTGCTGCCGTCAACAGATTAAGCCGCAAGTGTCCCAAGCTTACGTTGGGGAAAGGCTATAACTGTAAGGTTTACTTTATAAAGGCTGCTTGCGCAAACCCCAAACCCAAAACCCAAATCCCTGAACCCTAAACTCCAAACCCCAAACCCTCAAACCCAGCGACCTAAAACCTGAACCGCAAGCCCTGAACCCGAAACCCCAAACCCGGTGCCGCATGTCCACCTCATGCATGGCTGGATGCCTGTGATTTCGATGTTTCCTCGGGATGTGTGGTTTGCAGATGAAGCCAATACAACGAAGAGATTCTGGGAAAAGTTATTATTCACGTCTCTGGGGCTCGTAAACCCTCAACCCTAAACCCTAAACCCTCGCATGGAATCAAGTCGGACTCGAGGTGCCGCCCCCACCGTAAGCAACCCTTTTTCTAGGGTCGTCACGACACTTCCCGAAAATTGGAGCTTGGGGCTTAAATTAGGGCCCTTAGGGTTGCGAGCTATGGGATTAAGGCTTGACGTTGTGCGAACCACAGCTCTGCCCCCGAAAACTAATTTATATACACGACTTTATACTGTCCTAAACCCGAATACCTAAGCATTCGGCACTTCCGACCCGAAGCCCGTCATCCAAAAGCCCGAAACTCTGCAATCTGCCGTTCGATGCATCAACTCTTAACTGGCCTGAAAAAAATGAATAGGGTCTTGGGCTCCTTATTCATACAGCTATAGCAAGGAATCCAAGAATGACATGGAAAATTGTGCAGGCTTCCATGTTACCAGGCCATGCAATATAGGGGTCTTCGTGATTGGAGCAGGCTTCTTTCTTGGAGTGTTTATGTGGGGCCGATCAGGGGATATCATTACTGACGAACCCCCCGTGACTTTTCCATGAAGGCTTTCGGGATTGAGCGTGAAGGTCACGATAGCCCGAACCCATGACAGCCTCATCATTGAATCATGAACACCCCCTCCCCTAAACCCTAAACCCTGAATCTCAACAGCACAAGCACAACATCCCAAAACCTCTAAGCTCTACACCCTGAGTCCAAAAATACTAAATCCTAAACCCTTAACCCGATCATATGCGCCTCAGCCCGGTTGCGTCTCTCATGGGTTGAAAAGGGCTTGTGTGGGTTTAGAAGGCCCTTCTCAACCATTATTGTACACCCTTATATATCAGGGTGTACAGTTACGGGTTGGAAAAGGTTGATGCGGCTTCTAAGGGATCCAAAAGTTTGTATTGTTTGATTAGAGCTCAAGGTTTACAACGGCAGGTTCGGCGCGAAAGCTGCTATAGACCCGTTTGGATACACCAACATGACCCCGTCAACCGCCAAAACCAAAGCATAAAAACCCCCCCCGTGAATCGTTTGGGCAAAGTTCTGAATGCCCCTAAACCCTGAACCCTAAACCCCCCTAAGCAAAAAAAACAAAAACACAAAAAAACTAAGCTTTTTTTGGTCCGGTCGCTCGAACCTCACGACTCCCTAAACCCCTAAACCCCAACCAGGTCCCTCTGCTCCGTTGTCCAACATCCTAGGGAAAGTCAAGGTTAGGGATTTAGCGTTTGGGGTTTTTTTGGTAACCTTTGGGATTGTGTAGAATCCATACTACTCGGAAAATGGTTAAGGCTACCGGCTCTACAGACTAAGTCTGTCAAGGTTATCCGTTGGGATCCTATAGTGACTCTCCGAAGACCCCAAAACAGTTTGAAAAAAATCCTAAATCCTAAACCCTAAACCGTCTGTCGAGGTGTCCATCGTCATCGATCAACTCGAACTCGTCGTCCGACGTCAGACTGAGAGAGCTGGTAGGGTTTAGGGTTTAGGGTTTAAGGTTTAGGGGTTTAGGGTCTACCTGGACCCCAAAAGGTATGTGGAAGAACAGCCTTTCATAGGTTTTGGGCCATTATTTCTCCTAAGTTGAGGTTTAGGGTTGGGGTGTATTAAGGTTTAGCCTTTGCGCTGTGCGGTTGGGGTTTAAGTTTAAGGTTTACTGTACGGTTTAAGGTTCAGGGTCCCGGGCGATCGTGTTTAGGCTTATTCCTCTTTGCTGCCAGCCCCCCAAAACTGACTTCACCTTGACATTCCAGCTTTCTGCCTGCTTCTTTACAGCAACAGTTACTGATGCCAGAGGCTACAGTACATGAGCTCCTTAGATTATCATGTTCTGACCACCCTAAACCCTAAACCCCAAACCCTAAATTGTGTAAGGGGGATCGAGCCATTGACGCCTCGCTTCTTTGCTATGAGGGTCCCGGAGTCAATTATCACAGGAGTTAGGACTCTCAATATGGTCCTTTGTAGAGGGGTCTCCCTAATACTACCTAGGATATCAACTGAGTGAGATTTGCCCGGGTTTCGGGCTTTCTGTCTCGATGTTTCGGAGATGAAGGCTATAGTTTTACAGCCTTGCCTAAAGAGCACGCACAACGTTTAGCTACGGAATGTCTTTCGATCTGAACTTCAACAGGATTCTTCACAGAGTTCAGGGTGCATTATAACTAGCTTAGGCAAAACTTTGGGATGCGTGTCATGAATCTCTGCGTGTGGTGCTGCGGGTTTCAAGTGTCAGGCATGCCTCTTTGATAGGCACCCTATAAACTGCATACGATCTTAAAGCAGGTAGTAGAAGCAGGCGTGTACGCACATACTACATGAGGGTTGTTCTATATCCTTGTTCCACGCATGCCAATTAGGGCCTCTTGCGCTTCGCCCTTGCGCGTTGCTTGAGCGTGCTTGCGCGCGCGAGGTTTTTTGAAGGATATAACGTGGTTGCCTCTGCACCAGCAGAAGCCGCGGCTGGTTTCCGTTTCTTTGCAGCAGGCTTGCCCTGTGCAACCCAGCGCCCGAATGCTGTCAACAGCTCCCGGGCCTTCATGGCGAGTCCTCCATGGCTTTGGGCAGGCGACCTTGCGCGCTCTCTTGCGCGCGCTTGCGCCGATCTTGCGCGGAGGATGCCGTGTCACAACCTTATCTTCAACCGATCGCGACTGTGCTACTGTGGTTTCTGGGTTTGTCACAAAAAGGCCCACTCATGCTTCCAGGCAACATGCCCTGTGGTTGCATCTACCTACAACGC
>CAJNJA010015833.1:0-11587 GCA_905231915.1 Symbiodinium necroappetens | reverse complement strand
AAGGGTGCAATTTGCAGCACACCCGACTGTGAATGAAGAGTGGAGTGGCCACTCTTCCTCCGTGTTTTCTGCCTGTGTGTGCGAGTTCTCCACAGGACGCCATAGAACTCATCCTCCGCACACTTCGTAGAAAGTTCCGACTTTTGTTTTTTGCTTTAGCTGTTTATCTCCTTAAATATCATTGTCATCAGATCGTGGTGTGTCCGGCTGTTGTTGTGGAGACGCCGAAGAAATTCAGTTTGTCAACGTACTCTCGAGCATAGTTACTTGCTTTGCCGGGAACTGGGAAGGAGTGTGCGGCTTCGTAGAAACAATCCCTTAGCTTGGGAGCTGGAACTGGAATGGCCATTCTTCAAGCTCCGTCTGAATTTAAATTCTAATAATTGTTGCCATAGACACTACCATAGACAATTGGCCTCCAGGCAGCCAAGCTGTGGACGGTACCTTATCTCCCATTGGTTGGGCTTGAAAGACGCATAGAGAGTGACAAAACCGAGGATCTTCGAGGTTCTGCTAAGTTTCTTGTGCTGGCAGCCCCGAGGCCACAAACGACATGTGCAGAAAACTGCAAACTCATTGATCACAACTTTTACTGGGCTTGTGGCTCCTGCTGCCCAGGGTCTGCGGTGAGAGTGCAAGCATCTCGTAGCTCCAGCTTCTGCATCCGGTGTTTGCTTCCTGTCGGAATGAAGCGTGGGTCTGCCCAGAACAAGGCAGCTCGCTTGCGTAGTGGTTTCAGAGTATTAGGAATAAATGTATTAGGAATAAATTCCATTGAATCCATTTTAATCAGCAGTTGAGTTTGCAGGAAAAGGCAGCCAAGAAGGCCAGGGAGGCCCAGGCTGCCAATGATGAGGAGGATCGTCAGTCCATGAGATCTTCGAAGGCAGCATCGAAGAGAGGCCGACAAGTGTTTTCCGTGTGCTATACTTGCGGCGCTTCTGCTGAAGAGGACAGCTTTTCCGGGTGTCCAACGACCAGCCTTCTTCTAAGTGCAGAAACCTTCTATCTCATAGTCTATCTATGCTGAATAGGTCAGGTCTTTGTTGCTTGATAGAAGTCTGCTTAGCTCCAATGATGCGGGGGGGGGGGGGTAGCTGTAGCTCTAGCTGTAGCTGTAGCTGACTCTGGTTTTGGCCTGCTAATGATGCTAATGGGGCCCTCGTTGTTGCACAAAGGAAGCCCTTACCTGGCCTTACCTCGACAGTGTTTCTAGCAGATTCTAGCATCTTGCAGCCCTTTCGCCCTGGCCGGCGACACGAGTTGCAAGGAAGGCCTGTCGATCCTCATGGATGTTCATTTTCCTCTGAACTACCCATATGTAAAGCCTTTTTCTGTCACGGTTTTTTCAGGTTTCTCCAGTGCCTTTGTACTTCACTGATTGGATGGCAGCGGCACCTTTTTGAACCTATGTGGAACAACTGCAATTGCCACACGGGAAGATGCCTGTCATGTTCTAGCCAAAAATCTTGCAAACCGCATTCCGAGCCAGGAGGACTATGAGAGCTATAGAGACTCCAGGATACAGTGTTCAATATTTACCTTGATTTTCGATTGTCAGGCCAGCGGCCTAAACAGACTAGCGGCCTGCTATGGGGCTTGGCTGCTGCGGTTAGGTCAAACAAATGTCAAGCCTGTGTCAGGCGCTAGGCCCTAGGGCCCCAAGGTGTTTGTGAAAGATGTGCTGGCTCAGGACGACAGGGAATCGGCCAGTGTCAGGCATAAATACTGCAGACCCGACATTACGGCCTAGGAGTGAGAAGTTGTGTTGAGTGTATTCCGGCGCCTTGCTTTGTGCAGTCTTGCCTAAATCGACCGTGCTGGTCAGTCACATGGACTCCTAAACCTGATTTTCTCTGACTGAGTGTGTCCTGAAGAGATGTTGCTGAAACTGAAACACATCCTGTTGCTTTGTTGCTGCATCGGCCTTAGTTTCCATTCACTTTTCGTATATAATTTTTAAACATATGACATATGACCATGAAACCCTCTAACATCTTTTGTACCGGGACTTACTAGGAAATACATGGCTGCATCAGGGCCGCATCGAGGCACATTGGATTCATTGGACCTTAGGTGTAAAGAGTTGCTGTCCGATGTTTTTCCAGGACGGTGTGACGATGGCCTCCTGTGACGGGACAGGGAAGCCCATCAGCGATGGCTGCTTCTCCTGTGTGTCCCTGTGGTCGGCCTTGGAGCCGGGTGAGACCTGGAGCTGCTGCTGTGAGCGGTCGTTTGGTTGGAAATGGAATAATTATATTGAGCTCTGATCCAGATTTTTTCAAGATTCCCTTTCGGCACCTAGGTGGGAGGCCAACACCGGAAAGTTCAGAGAGAAGTTCAAGCGGGCGAAGCGGATCAGGGACGGAGAGGAGGAGGCGAGCGATGTGGTGGACAAACCCCACGACATCGTCGATTATGAGAAGCGCGGAATGGAGATTTATATCGAGCTCGCTCTCCTTAGTGCCAGCGAGATGGCCGAGTTTCTCGACATGCCGCAGGCCGGCCCTTGATGCAAACCATCGGCTGCTTCGGATTGCTGCCCCTTGTAGTCTAGTCTAGTCTAGTTGTGCATTTCCTGCTGACTGCAGTGGATGGGTGCTGATTCTGACGATGCAGTGAATGTAGTGAAGTCGTGATTGTATTGACACTGTTTAGTGAAGTGGCGGATTTCTATTGTGACAGAGTCATGCATCCTGCAGGGTGCCCGGCCGAGCTTCCCCAAGAACATTCAGACGCTCAACTTGCCCGATGAGTTTGGTGCTCCGCAGAAATTCTACTTGATGACCATGCAAGGCCTCACTTGCTGTCAGATCGCGAGCCTTCGGAAGGCCAAGTTCTACTGTGATGCTGGCATTGCCAACCATCAGATGTTGTTGATGGCCGCCCGGCAGCTGCAGGAGGAGCAAGGCAAGAAGGCTTGGAAGTACCATGCTCAGAAGCAGGCGGATAGCTTGCCTTCGATGAAGACCCGATACTCTCTGGAGGACATCAAAGCCATCAGAAGTCCTAAGTTACCATAAGTTGAAGGATGGGGTTGGGTAGTGAGGGTAGTCGGGTAGTGATAGATATTTAAGTCGAAACACTAGCGGCACTAGCGGTAGCGGCACAGGACTACCGGGAGAAACAGATCGTGAAAGACTTCGCTGAGCCTGCTCATGCAGAGGATGGGGAGTCCGACGAGGAGGCTCAGACAAAGAAGGTGGCCACGGCCGACTCCGCGAGACTTTCAGTTAATCAGGCCGCGGCACCGAAGAGAAGGTCCTCGGGCAAGAAGAAGCAAAAGGACGAGGTGTCCGAAGAGGACGACGCCGTTGACTGTGAGCTGCCGCCACAGTTGCGGCCCGTGGCACAGGAAATGAAAACTGTGCCGAAATGTTTTCACAACTTGCAGGTCCAGCGAATCATCAGCGGAGCCCGCCTGATGCGATCTGTGGAATCGGCAGCATCCTCAGGTTTGGATGTCGCAGGTACTAGGTGCTAGGTAGATTCTAGGCTCCATATGAAAACCTGTTGTTGTTTGACATCGAATCCTGGAAATCTTTTTGGAATCCAGTTGTGACTCTCTTATCATATTTGTGAAATACTGTTTTGACTACTGCTGGGACTTTCCATACAATGCCATACTAACGAGCTGCTGTTCAATGAATCTCGAAAATTATTCAGCACGATGTTATGAATGAGTGTCGTTCTGCTCACTTACTGACATAGTGACATAGTGTCATTCTGATTCGGTTTTGTTGAATGTTGCAAATCGTGATTGTTCGAAGCTATCCGGCCAGTGGCGGCTAGCGGCCAGTGGCTGGCTTTGTCTTTTGCAAAGGAGAATCACCATCACCTCGACTTTATAACTTAAGTATGGCATTTGATATCCCAGCTTTCTTGTACTAGAATCTAGAACTCAGAGAAGCGGTCTGAAGTCATAACAAAATTAAGAAGTCAAGTGACTGAGATCTTGTGATTATGATTATGTGGCCGGCAAAGGGAATGAATGCATGGATTCCCCCAGGCATGTTGTAACAGTAAGTAAGAAGAGGCATCGGTCGCTTTTTGTCAAAGCATCAACATATTTCATCTTCCGCGCGGAGGAAACATTTTACATCTTTCGTTTGTGCTAGACTATACAGGCAATGCATGCTTCTAGCTCAAGACATTAGACAGACGAGATAGATGAGATACGGCCTACTGGGTTAGTTGGCAACAAGGGTGCAGGATTAAGTAAGCCATCCGAAGGAGATGAAGTATGGATAAACCTGGTTCAGCCGTAGCCCTAGCCGCTAGCCTAAGCCGAGCATTTTTCAATTACAAGTGTCACACATTTCCTGCTTGTGTCTTTCATCCGAGCTTTGGGTGTCGTCGGTCAAGTTTATCTCATACCTTTAGGAAGCTCAGAAGGGCATTGCCATTACAGTTACATAATTCGGGCAGCAAAGGTCCCAGACCTCCCCATGCATGATCTCGCGGTTCCAACTTTGCGGTCAGAGAAGCCATTCAACCCGGTCATGTTCCAAGGGCTGAAACCTGCTGGGAAGTTGCTCCACAAAATTGAATTAAACAGCCGTTGAGTCGGTCTGTCGTTTTTCTCTTCGGGTCGATGTACCCGAGGTCTTCCGCATGTGCAAAAGTACCGAACGGGTGAATTGTCCAGCTTTTGCTCGTGTGGTCACATTTTAGAAAAATATATTTCATCTTCCGGTGTGACTGAGCTCTGACATGGCCTCTATTTGCAGAGTTTAGCTTAGACTTAATAACCTAACCGTGGGGCCTAACCTTTTGTTGTTGAAAATAGGAGGGCCTGCCTGGCTTCATGCGGACATGGAAGAACATCGGCTTCTCGTGGGCCCCCTCCTGCCCCAAAGTTTTCGGTTCGTCGTATACTGCAGGCATTCTTGACCGATCGCCAATCTTGTTGCTTGTTCTGCCTTGTTTGATGGGGTCTGTCACAGCGCTAATTATGCCAACTGGATCGAGATGCATACTTCGTTCTATATTGTGGTAGACTGTGCAGGACAGCATGATAGCTTTGGCTTTGGCCCGGCTTTGGCCTTTGGTTCGGATGGGACATCGGTGTTGCCCCGGTTGTGCGGCCGCTGTGTGTGAATCGATTCCCTCTTCGACCGTCTTCGGCTGCAGACGTGGGGTGAAATGTTGATTGTCGTTTCTGCACTGGACCAAGAGGACCAAGAGGTTTGGAAGGTAGGGCGGCAGTGGCAGTGAATAGCAGCAGCTCAGCTGCAGCACTGTAACTTTAGCGGAAGCGATTTCGGCACATGCCCCTGGACTGTTCGTTTGCTTTTCGGCCTCCGGCCTTGCCCTGCCGAACTGTTTCGCCTTGTTTCTGGTATTCGCTACTTCTGGCTCGGCTATGACTATGAAGTCTGCTAGTCAAGTCGGCTATGGCCAAATTTCCTCGGTTTCTTTGTGGGTCTGGGCCCAGTGCCTTGTGGGGCCTTGTGCCTGTGTCAGTTTCTGTTGGCCCAAGGAGTCCTGTGCCGGGCAGGGTCGGGTGTCGCTTCGGACAACACATAGATAGCTTGTTGGAGAGCCATGTCACAAAGTGAGGCATAGGGCATGCGGCATAGGTCATAGGTCACCACGTTGTGACGGCAAGTGTAAAGTCTAGAGTGTACGTAGGCTCAGCCAGAGGGCCAGCTCGGTTCTTTGCCATGTTGGTCTGCTCCTTCCAAAGTGTAGAGGTATACTTGGACTTCGAACCTCGGATTGTACGAGTAGCTATATACCTAACTCAGAGACCCATTGCAGGACCCAGGACTTCTGTTAGTTCTAGTCAGTCTAGGAGCCGCTAGGCTAGGCCGCTAGGATGCCCCACTTGCGAGATGTGGATCCAGCCCAGCTGCATACTCACTCCGCTGTTTTGCTTTTCAAAGGTCTTGACATGTTGAGGACACTCACAGTTGCATTATTATGTACGTAGGATTGTCATTGTGTTATAATAAGGCGAAGAGCGTGGTGGACACGCTCAAGACCCAGGGCAAGTATGTTCACAAGATCTTGCAGTCTCATGTGGAGTTATGTGAGGTGGCTAACAATGTCCATGTCCACCACGAGAGCCTCAACCGTCGAGACTTGAGGACTTCCATCAATGAGTTGATGAAGAAGGATGTGGTGATTCCTCGGAACATCCGACTCGCGGTGTCCCGCCGGTGTGTGGGCTGGATGTGTCAGGACCTTGCTGACACGATTGCTTCGAAAAAATCCGCGGATGTGCAAGCCAAGAGGGACAAGTGCTTCGAGAAGCTGTGCTCGACATTGGCTGTGTGGAGGTACGGTGAGCAAAGCGACGGCAGCAAGTTTTCGACGAACTGGGAGTTCGACAATCCATGCTTCGCAGCTTTGGCAGCTGAGATCAAGGATGAGATGGAGACCAGCCTCGACGATCCAGCTCAAACTGAAGCACGGAATGTTCAGCTGAACGAGGCTGAGCGGAGTGTTCGTGTGTGTGCTCTTTCCTCCTGGACTGCATTTCTCTGCTGTCGCCAGTCATGCATCCTTTCTTATTCATATTCTGTTGCCAGGAGCTTACCAAGACCATCACGAACAGCCTCAGCAATGATTTCTTCATGAAGTTGCTCGAGGATGGCAAGGACGACCGCAAGCAAATCCTCCACGATCTCTGCGAGCGTTTCTTGGTGTTGTACGAGGCCGACTCGGTCGACGAGATGATCCTCATCCAGGGTGTCGCGGACGCTGCAAACTCGCTGAAAGAGGTGTTCAGTGCAATCATCGTTCTTTTGAACCCCATGCCAGGGCACCTGAACACTGACATGAGTGCGGTCAGTGCCATCCTCAAGAGCAAGGAGCAGAACGGGTTCGTGGCCTCCTTCAAGCTGTTCCTGAAGAGCAGTTCATGGCAAGAGTTGCTTGACGACTGCCTCCAGAAGGGTGCTGCCACCATGCAGCTCTCCCCGGTGCTGGCTGAGTTGACCAAAGCTTTGGTTCAGGAGAATGAGGAGAAGGAGAACGACAAGCCTTGCCATGTCACCAAAAGCTTGGTCACATGCCTTGAAAAGTTGCCGCAGCTGCGGAAGGACTTGCGAAAGGGAGCTACAAAGAATTTGGAGGTGGTGCTGGAGCAAAGGGTCCTGGACATCGGCACCTACACACTGAGCCTCGAGCAAGACTCAGTGGCAACCCTTCCATATGACCAGTTGCCAACCCTGCTGACCGCATTGGACCTGCTGAGCGGCAAGTCCGACGCAATGGAGAAGCTCAGGCGTGAGATCAAGGATTGGACAGCAGGCATGGCTGGTGCCCTCCACAAGCAGAAGCTTTTCTCGTTGGTGAGTGCTTTGTCCGATCCGAACAAGGAGGTCCCATGGTCCGAAGTCAAGGAACTGGCTGATGGCTTGAGCTCTATGAAGGAGGACGCGGATGTGCAGAAGTGCTTCCGGGAGCTTTGCCAGCTCCTTCTCACGGATCTTGCTGAGCAGGTTGGGTTGAGGTGTTTATGGAAACTTGGACTGCTAGGACTAACGAGTGTGCGGTAGTTTAGGTCCTAGGTCCAAGTTTAGTTTAGGTAAGTTCTACTTTGGAGTTACCTCCTGGTCTCGTAGTTCTGTGGTAAAGAGCGGCAGTAGGTCAGTAAGACACTGAGGCACGATGTTACTGGTAGACATGTTTTTCACTCTGGGTTGATGTCGGTGTGTTTCTATGTTCCTTATACTTCTAGTTAGAAAGCTTTGGAGTCTATAGTCTAGAGTCTGGACTCCTAGGCACCTCAAAGGCTGCTGTATCAGACACTGTATCACATTCATGCCTGTGGGCAATCAACTTTCAAGCGACCCAACAAGCGCAGGACGCTAGTGAAGCTGGTGCAGTTGTCGAAGGCCCAGGTCCACCAAACCATGATGCAGCAGAATTTAGCAGACTTAGCACTCTGGTAGTAGGACAGTTAGCACTAGCATCCTAGGTCCAATCAACGGATAAACCTTGTGACCCAGCATTGGACCTGGCATTTAATTTGCTATTTGTTACTGCTAGGTAGCCGCAGGTGACCATTGATTGGGCCCCGGCAGGTCTTAGCAGTCCTCACGTCGTGGATTCTTCTAGTTGCTGCTATATTGTTACCCAGTGTAGGCCATGGTGAGGGACTGAGGGAGAGAAAATTGTTTCGGGGCCCATGTGCAGTGCTGCGGGCAGGTGAAGCAGAACAAGGTCATCATGACAAACTTGGACGTGATGGACACATGTGTTGACCTAGGCTTCTGCAACCACGATAGCATGAAAGCATGGGAACAGCAGCTTCGTTTTCTTCGTGGTGCAGTGCTCCTTTGCAAGCAAGAGGAGAAATGGAGCAGATTGGGACAAAACACGGAAGCCAGGCTCAAAGCTGACATCAAGCAGTCCACCTTCTACAGCTACTTGGCCATGGCCCAGAAGGTGTTCAAGTTTGACCCCGACCTGCAACCAGGTCAGTTCCCCCCGGAGCTGGATTTCACACACTTGCCGCAGTTGGGCATCAGCAAGCTGATCCTGCAGGGGTTGCAGTTGCATGCGAAGCAGCTTCAAACGCAGGCCGAGAACTTGCTCACGAAGGTGGGCGACTGCACACACGACAGGCATTTCCCCAACGAGAAGTCTTGGAAGCACGGCTTGGACCCCCATGCAAAAGTCGGCGATCTCACAAAGGCTGCTGCAGTCCGTTTGGACTTTGATGTCAGCCCGCTTGACGGCCTCCTGAAAGAGCTAGGAGAGGCCAGGTCATGACACGAGACTGTGGTTTGTTTGTAATCAAGCTGCTCATGTTAGTGATAGTGACGGTTAGTGATGGCAGACTGCGAACAGCTGTGCTCGGCTGCTACTTGTTTGGAAAGATCTACATTGAATCTACATGATTACATGAGCCAGTGTAGCAGTTAGTTAGCAGGCTTGTGAGCTTGTGCCATATGTTGCTGTAGGGCTTTCCAGGAATGTCGCTGAGGATTCGAGCAGTCATGTTCTGTTTGAAACAGCAGTTGTTATTTAGATTCCAATTTGTCCGAGGTCCAAACTGATGTTTCTGGTTCAGGGTTTGTTTGGTCGGTGAACAGTCGATGACCAAGCAGATTTGTAGACATTGTAGACAGCTGAACGAGGCAGAAATATAGATTTGCAGAATTGCCGATTGTGTGGAAGTTGCTTGTTTCCTGTCAGGCCCAGCAGGCGATGAACTTCGGATACCAGAAGAGCAGCTTCCTGAAAGCCATCATTGGAGAAGGCGGCGAAGCCTTGGAAACCATGAAGCTGATGCATTTCAGGCTCAAGGAGTCGATCAAGCTTGCCGCGATCTTTCGCTATGAAGGCCTGTTCCTGAATGCTTTGATGGAGCCGAATGTGAGTGTCGGCAAAGATTTGGCACGCCAGGAGCTGGCCAGTGCATCCGGAGACAAGCGTATCAGTCACGATGATCTTCATCCGGGTTTGGTTCAAGCTATCAGAGACATGCTTAGCGCACAACCGGCAAACCCAAAGGCAGGCAGCCTCGCTCAGGGTCCAAAGCCTAATAAGGCCTAAGGCCTAAGGCATGGCAGAGGCATGAGTCTGGCTCTTCACCCTTCGCAGCTTGTCCGGTGTGGATTCCGAGATTTTTTCCACCCACAGAAATCACACATGTCTTGTTTTAGTCAGTTTTCGTCCTGTTGAGCTCTATATTTCTGTGTTCAGAGTAGCTCACCCAAAAAATGCTCCTAGGATTCCGCAGCCGGCCTCGGATGTCATTTGGACACAGAGGATGCATGCTGTGATGCGCTCGTTGAGCGCCAACCCTGCGCATTTGTGTGCTTCCCTGCAGCATTGAAACCGCTATGTTGAAAATCCATTGTGAATGTTAATGTAGTAGTCTGTATGTAGTGTCGACTAGTGAGTGTATAGCCACTATGGTCTATACTTAGTGAGAGGAGACCCAATAAAGCATTGTTTTATTAATACTAACAGTTAATAGGACGAACCGGTGATTTAGGGTTTTGGGTTTCGGGTTTAAGGTTTAGGCTTTAGGGGTTGTTGAATAAACAGTGTTCGAGTTGGCTTCTTTGCTGGTACGGCTTCCAAGACTCCAAGCTGTGTAAGCAAACCATGAATTCTGCCAGAATCTTCGAGCGGCTGTTGCGAGATGTCGGGTTGTGCAAGCGTGCATGTCGGCCTATGTTGAATGTTTCCTTGGGATATCCCGAATCTCTGTCCAGCTAGGCCCGGCTGTCCTTTCGTTGGAGTGCACACGAGTTGCAGGCTTTTAAGCGGCCACGGCCGCACTTTTCTTCATTCGAAGTCGATGTGGGCCAGCTGGAGCTGGGGGAACAGTTGGCAGCTGGCAACTTCTGGACGTTGCACAAGTTGTAACGGCTTATGGCTTCTGGATTAGGACTAGGATAGTAGTCCTTACCGTGAGGATGGTATGGGTTTATTTGAGTCTAGATATTGTGGGTCCTAGGTCCAAAAGAGCCAGCCGCTGTGCTGTAGGATTGCTAGCTGCTATGCACTCGGGATTTACGGCTTTACGGTGCCAAAACAACCCTAACCGCCCTGAGCACTCTAAGCTAACAATGTGTCCGGTTTGCAGCAAGCTGGCTGCTAGCTGCGGCTGGCATGAGAAGCTTCGCAAAATGACCGTTGATAAGCGCAGCACCTCTTCAACCAACAAGTTTGGACTGCATGCCGTCGTAGTGACAGAGTGGCATAGTGGCATAGTGAAGTGATTAACTGTCATGCTGGTTATGTGTGTAGCTCTCATTAGGGCATGACCCCAGACGAGACAGGTCGGTAACGATTCTCCGGCTAGTGGCCAGTGTTCCTCCACTCCTTGCTCTAGCGCTCTAGCTGCTAAGCTCCACTTTGACGTGAGACTCGTGAAGCCGCCCAGTCCGGCATTGCAGCTCTTCTGTGGAAGCTTGAAAACATTGGCGATGCGACAGACACCAGATGGTGTAGAGTCTACAGACTGTGAAGCTCCTGAGCTTCGGCAGCTATGCAATGTCCAGTACAGTGTCAGTGTTCACATTGCTCTCATGTTGTACTGCTGCTGTTGAACATTTTGATTACAGTGACGATGTGAATGGATGGCTAGATGAACGGGTACGTAAATGAATGGGTGAACAGAACGGAGCGAGCCACTATTCATTCAATGATCACGATGATTCGAGCATAGTGATGATGATGGTGAGCAGCCCTGTTCATTTACTTGACGATCACGATGATGTTGATGATGATGATGGTGACGCTGATGCTGTGCAGTGTCGTTGTCGTTGTGGTGGCTCGTGTTCTTGATGATGTTCCTGATGATGATAATGATGATGATGATGATGACGATGATGGTGATTTGGATAATGGCCATGACCGTATTCGTGTTGCTGCTGCCAGGCTCTGCCCTGATATATCTGATAAAGTCGCACAGGAGAAGATTAACATGGTTAGGACGATGGCGATGATGCGGCTGCTTCTGCTGCTGATGATGGTGCCACGTATGTGGCTGGTGTTTGTGACAAGGCTGCGGATCTGGTGCCGGTGTAGCAGCTGCACTGATTAGACATGACTGATTACGACTATGCTCAGGACGAAGACAAAGATGATGATGATGATGATGACGGTGACAAGG
>CAJNJA010015832.1:22421-36606 GCA_905231915.1 Symbiodinium necroappetens | reverse complement strand
ACCTTCCCAAATCATAATCACAATTCCTACTATAGAAACCCTACATTGGCCCTACATTCTACTATACAATGTACTTTGGACCCTTTGGGATTCAACACACCAAGGACCCGGCCTCGCGGCCGTGCAGCTCAAAGTCACCCAGCTGGAAGCCTAGACTTTACAGGGGCCTGAGGGTTTAGGGTTTGGGGTTTACTACTACTGCTACTGCTGCTGCTGCTGCTACTACTACTACCACTACTACTACTACTACTACTACTACTACTACTACTACTCCTGCTACTACTACTACTACTACTACTACTCCGACTGCGACTTGTTTCAAGTCCATCGTTTTAGTTTTTGTTTCAGATGTTGTTGAGGGTTTTGTATTATAGCTCTGGTGCTAAGGGTTTCTGCTTTGGGGTTGTAGGGCTGCGACACGACTGGACAGGGAGATCCAGCTTCGGGTGCCTGTCGGCTGAGGTTTCGGTCCTAGGGGCTTCAGGCTTCAGGCCTTTCATGTTTAGTCCCAGGAGCTCTTTAAATCTCAGGGGCTAAGGTCCTAGAACTGCTCAAAGAAAAACTTATTGAAATAGTGGATGAGTGCTGGTCTTCGCGATGTGCAGATTCTTCAACAAACATCCGAGCTGGCCACCACAGGCATTAGTATCCCGATGCTGTGCGCTACTAAGCCTCTTCCAAAATCCTACCGGGAACCTGAAGCCCTGAAGCCTTTGCAACACTATATACCTGGAAGAACAATCATGAGGCAGCAAGGGAAAGTTAGTGGAAGTATTGCAGTCAACAAGCTCAGCGCACTGAGGAACATGTCGGCACCATAGTCCAAGGCAATCTCGTCTGGATGATGTATTGCCTGTGTGCGCAGATCACGAGATTTGCTTTGCTCGAGCGTGGACTGAATTCGACGACAGCGACGAGTCATTATGCTCTGAAACACCAGTTGCGGAGACTCAGAAATGTGTATCCTGCTACTTCGGAAGTAGTTAATCAGGAGATCTGAAGTGGGTTCTTCAAAGCAAGACCTCATTTTGTTGTCTCTCATGTGGCAAACTCCGCCACCTAAAACCCCAAGTGAGAACAGGCTCTACACGAACATCTAGACTGATGTCGGCACTCCACGAAGACTTGACTTCACTGGCCTGTAGAGAATTCGAGAATCTATCATCAGCAGCAGCATCACATCACCTTTTTCATCACCGTCAGGGTCGTCATCATGATCATGATCGTCAACACCAGAAGCAAAGGGGACACGACTCCATTTCAGGCAGGTGTACGTAGGTGTGCCAAGCAATCTGGTCATCACTGCCAACCAGCATGGACTCGCGCTCTGCGTCGTTGAGCGCCAGCCTGCAAACATTGGGTGAAACATGTTTCACTGCGATTTCAGACCGGCAGCGGAAGCTTGTCAAAATTTTGTGCTTTACGGTTACCCGGCAGTTGTAGCACAGTTTACATGTCGCTACGTTCCAATCTACACGAGGTCGCTTTTAGGTGTTGGGGAGCTCGGGCCTCACAAGTCCGATTCTGTCGAGACTTGGGGTATTTTGGGAGCCGGTTGAGGGCCTCGGGAATTTAGACCCCAGCTTCGTGCTTCCATGTGGCCCTTTGCCCCACAACGCCAGAACAAAAGCTTTCGAGCTTCTGCATGTTCGCTGAAATCCGACACTCCTCTCAAAAGAATTCACTGCAGTATGAACCTAAAAACACCGCCCAAGCAGACTTGCAGCGGATTCCCCTGCCTTGTGCGGAGCACGTAGTCATTATCAAAGTACTTTGACAGAATTCTGCCGGTGGCACGATGGAGTGCATTTGCGTACCCAGCAAAGCAGCCGGAGTTCAGGTACCTGGTCTGGTCCAATACGCAGCACCCAGCCTAGTACCCTGACATACGGTACACTCAAGGGTTGCAGGGCCATCAGGGGCCAACGGGGTGTAGGTCATATGGAACATACCATATCATAGCATCTCGCAACATGTCACGACATATCATATGCCATAGCATATCATATCATGTCGCATACGTATGTCATTTCATGTTACGTCTTGCCATGCCAGGTCGCGTTATATTGTCACACCGAACCACATCACATCATACATACATGCTCCAATTAAAAACAGAAAACTGCACCACCAAATAGACCAAGCCCTCCGCAGCTGTGTGCGCGGACGTGTCTTTTCGAGGTATATAACTGGCTGGATTTGTTGGTTTGCAGTTCGCGGCCACCTCGATGTACTGGCAATGCTGACGTTAATCGTACAGATGCGGCAGCGAACACTGGCAAATGCTAGCAGCTGCCATCAACATCAAACCCCTTGACAGGAAGTCTCGCGAAGACCACAAGTTGCAGCATGTGGATAGTTGAGAGCCTCGTGCCCTCGCATCAAAGTCTGCCGAGGTACTTGTACGTCTTGTTTCTGATGCTACCTTGGTTGTCAGGAGACTGGAACTTCGACCGGTGGATTGCAGAGCACGTCTCCTCGAAGCGGGATGAACTGTTGACTCGGACTGTATGCAGGCATCTGATCCATACATACATACACATGCATACACACACACATTTTTATATGCACATCTGTATATGTAGATACAGACAGGCAGGTACCAGTTCGGCCAGTTCGGCTACTACTTGCTAGGATCTTTGTCTCTGAAGCTCCGATCCTGACCCAGGCCAGCCATGCGACGTGCCGTGCCGCCGCGGGCGGAGGGCAAGTGTGGGTAGCCGCCGGCCCTTAAAGCAAGGTTCGCGGGGTAAGGGTCGAGGGTTTAGGGTTCATCTCTCTAGGGTTTATTAATAAGGCAAAGAATGATTCAGGTTGCAATTCATTTGGGCATGAAGCGCTCAACCACCCTCGTAGAATGCAAGCCTTTGAGTACACGCATGCGAACCGTCCCCGGTCATGCCATTGTACCAGTCCTACATAGGGTGACCAAGGTGTGATCTGTGGCCACTAGATCTCAGATGTAACAGCTGCGACTAGGGGCGATGGGCGAACACTCTTGGGCAGATGCCTCCGTCGGCAAGATCCAGATTAATGACTAGGAGGACCTGTCGGAAAACAGTAAAGGAACGAAACCCCAGAAAAGAGTATCACTTCAGACCTTGCGAGGCCAACATCAAAATCAGCTGTAAACTTACACCGAAGCCCCCACCCCAAAAAACAATTGTCCCCGAAGTCCACCTGAACCCCTCGCCCTAAACTCTCAACCCTAAAACGTCCAAAGCCCTAAAGCACCAAATCCCTAAGCCCAAAAACCCTAGACCCTAAAGAACCTACCTTTTGTAAGCACTTACATAAGGAACTCAAAATAAGGAGCCCTAAAAAGGAGTAGGCTCTTCAGGGGGGTTCCCCCTAGAGCCCTCAAGTTTCGTCCCGGCTGCTCTTCCAGCCGACCCATCGCGGCTTTGGCGATGGGATAATGCTCGACCTCGGGTCTCCGACTTCAGGCCTGGGTTATGGGTTGGTTCCCTTTTGGGCCCTGACCAAGAGGGTCCATATATACTACTATTATGGGAATTAGGTCCCCCCAAACCGAGGACTCATGTTCGGGTCTAGGGGCTTCATAACATCTGAGCCTAAAGGCTGGATGTTCAGGATCGCAGGTTTCGCTAACCCGGCACCGTCGATCCTTAAACTTCAGGCTTCAGGGCTGCCTTTGTAAGCAGGTCTGCGCAGGTTGTGTAGCTTCAGTGCCCGGTATATGCCCTCCTAGGCTGCCCGAAAGCTCAAGGGTTTTGGGATTAGGGTTTTGGGGGTTTAGGGTTTAGGGGTTTAGGGTTTAGGGTTTTGGGGGTTTGGGGTTTAGGGTTTAGGGTTTAGGAATCTGTGTTCACCCTCAGCCCAGGCACCTAAGACTCTGAGATCCACTCCAAGAGCGAAGGAAGCAACAGCCCCCCGCCTCTGCGCTGAAAACAAGCGGGCGGTCGAAGCTGCGAAAGATCCTCGAAGCGTCGCTAGGTCTCGAACTAGAGGAACAGGACAATTTGGGGCTCCAGTTCGGAATTGAACATGCCTTACGCTCCGTTTAGCGGGCAGAAGCAGCTAGAATCGGCACTACTGGTTCCGATCTGCTCAGGCTCCTCTAGTAGGCATTGCAGGCCTTCCGGCTAGCTATTGTTGAAACTACGCACTGAAAGCCAAAACCAACAACTCAGATACCTGAGCCCGTTGGACTCTCGGATGTAACTCCTTCACTCTCCAACTTGAGCTCTAAACCACCCCAAAGAATAACAAGCCTCAAAGAGGAGAGGCACCCGCCCAAACTCTACAGACTCATGTCATGCAAGAACTATCGGAAGCGACACCTTCTTGTCTCCCTTTTGCACAACCGGCCATCGATTCAGAACCAACATAAAGACACCTTAAAGCCGGTAAGCAACTACAGTCATGCCTTCAACCCTTGGCAAGTAGCTGGACCAGATCTTGCTGGCAATCCAACCAGACCTCGGTGGCCAGCGTCAGCTTTCAGAGGTCTGCATGGGGGAAACCCTTGTAAGCAAAAGCAAACTGTGACGCAACGATGAACTGAACATCTGCCCAGACAAGACAAAATCGCCAGGTATACACCGCCGATACATGCAAAGGCGGATATCGAGGTTCAACTTCACGATTCGGTTTGCTTTGGATTCCATCTTTGGCAAGACCTTAAGAGCAAAGTAAAAGCACGTCTGGCTGATGTTGGACAAACTTTTCTGAATCGTGGGCAAGAGACAACATCGAAGAAGTCGATGGCAATCACGACCTGCTGCAAACGCTGAGGCTGGTTGCTGAAGAGAATGGGTGTGCAGTAGCCTGCTGGTTCGATGTTCGAGCTAGCCTGTAAGGGTTGAGATTTTTGACGGTGATGTGTCGCTAGATAGAATTATGATTATGGCTTAGCTTGTTTCTTTTTTTGGGGAGGGGGGGGGTGGTTGGTTGGGTGATCGGCCCAAACACATTGAGGCGAAGTGAGGAGGAAATCGTTCGAACTAGTTCTTGCATGTCGAAAAATCGAACGTGAGGGTCGTCATCCAGAGGCCGACTGTGCAAAATCATGCTCGGTCGCCCCTCAAGAGGCCGATCATGTGAAACCGGCGACGGTCGAAAAAAGGGAAGGAAGGTGATCACGCGACAGGGTCGTCCATCGGCCGTTTTTCTGGCAGGATATTGTGGGCCCGTGATTGTGTTAGCTTCTTGCACCAGCAATCCGCCGCTTGACTTGTTCAACATCATATCAACATAGCGGAATCAGACAACTAGCGCACAGAAAATCCTTCTACGTCCAACCTGAAACCTACGAACGGCTAGCATGGCGGGCAAAGACGGCAAACACGTCTTTAGAGAATGATGCAGACTCAAACCCAGATGCCTTGCTGGGAGGCAAGCTCGCAACATGCCTTGGATGAAGCGGACTGGTAGGTTGAGGGTATGCGTTTGTGAAGCTTTGAGGTTAGGGCAGCGCCATCAAAAACTGAGCAACATCTCTCTCTCTCTCTCGCTCTCTCTCTCTCTCTCTCTCTCTCTCTCTCTCTCTCGCTCTCTCTCTCACACTACCAGTGCAAACCGGTGCATAAAACATGGGCGCTCACCATACCTTGGTTTCCATTATAAATCCTTGCCATGCTTAGAAGACAGCTCGTTTCCGGTGGCGTGCGACTAAATCTCATCCGACAAGGCGTTCCCTCGTCTTCGAGTGCACAAACGACCAGAATAACAACGTACAACAACCCCCCACAAAACAGTTCAATAGGAGTCCGTTCATCATGTCCTGGCCAAGCAAGCGCATACATATAGTAATTCACACCGACCCAACAAATGAACTCCCTATGCAGGAATCCCACAACCAGGGCAATGATGCAAACACCAGGGAGACGAGGTCCTGTTCAACCCAGTGCGGGGCATGCGCAAAATCAAACCCAACCTACAGAACCATCAGACAAAAACCCTGTAGAGTCCTCATACAAAGAGTTCAGAAACCTTATCAAACTGGTATGGAACCCTGAAAATGCTTGAGGATATAGCTTGACAGGTGGCTGATGCAGCAGCTCGACCTGAGCGTTTACGATTTGAAAAATTTTGTAGGGTTTACCATTTGGGTTTAGGATTCGGATTTAAAGTAAAGTGAATTCCCATCGCATTCAACGTTTACGAAGAGAAGGATGCCCCTAAGGGAGACTAAGTCACAACACTCCTGGCTCTTGCTCTTAACTGGTTTAGGGCTTTGGGTTTAGGGCTTAGTTAGTGTTGGGACTAGACAAACCGGGGTTTGGCTGTCGGTCACTCCTTTAGGGTAGCAGGGGCAGCAAGGGAATTTCGTGTTTCCGGCTCGCGACGAATTACCACGGTTTAGGGTTTAGAGTTTAGCCTTTACAAGAACATTACCGTGCTTCTCCCTCTGAAGCGGAGAACAGATGACAACTTCAGGCGAGAGAGAAGTCACAACCACCAATATAAAACACAACCGCATAGACAAGGGCTTTCAAGCTCAACTTGCCAACCTGCCACCCTAAATCCTGAATCCTGAACCCTAAACCATAAACACCAAATCCTAATGACCTAAATCCTGAACCATCAACACGAAACCCCACAACCTAAGTTGGAAACGAGCCACCTTCCGCAGGTTCTTCCACTGCCGACTGCCTTCTGGCTCCAGCCCCAAGAGAGTCACCTGCTTTACAGGTTCGAGGGGACTCCAGAGGTGCTAAGGTTTAGGGTTTAACTTAACAGCTGGGCTTAGGGTTTAAGATTTAAGGTATTCAGGGTTTGAGTGAACGCGTTGGTCGGGTGCGGTCCAAGCTTGGAGCTGTCCGCCTACAGAGATGGCCGACAGATAATCAGCCATGCCATCAACAATGACATGGTGAGAGATCACGAGCGAAAGTACATCGATGCGCAGGTGAGCTCAGCTTGGTGCATGCTAACCGTGAGCCCGAACAACCCTGACACCGTTGGCTCTTCTTGGCTCCAAGCCACGAAACTCGAAACTCCAGGCGCCAAACCCTTTGTGACATCAATGGGCATCAAGTCAAAGGTTTGCGTGCGCGAGAGACAGATTCAAGACGGGGCATTCTGTACGCTTCAGATTGCACTCGTCGTAATCGAACATCGTAGTCGCGCTTTCTTTGAATGCTGCACGAGTTGACAGACAGTAGCACCATCAAGTATATGAGTATCGACCAAGTTGAGGCTTCAGTTTCTTGGGTCTGACTCAACTGCTGTGGTGCACGAACGGGTGTGCTTGCTTTACGCGCGGCTGGTTTACCGTATACCGATAATCTGCCGCGAGCCAAACCTTGCCACCGGGATGTGCGCGAGCATGAGAATGATGTCAACAACAGGACACCGACGATGGGTAATGGTGAGATGGTGTTCTTCATGATGATTATGATGATTGTGACGAAGATGTTGCGAATCCTTCAAGTGATTGTTGCTAGATACCTCAAGTAGGCTGGCAACCACATGACGCTCTGTCTGACTCGAAAGGGTATCAACCGTCCAGCAGCATCCCGTGGGCCTTCAGTGGAAACTGCTGCAGCAGATTCGTTCGCATGAGGGCTGTGGGGTTCACGCTCGTCACAAAGCTGACGACCTCGACGGTCCAGTTCCAGTCTTTTGGGCTTGCAGCTGTGCTTTCGGTGCTTGTCGGGGGGCCAGGCCTTGGGGCTGAGGTTTGAGCCAACTTTGGGGCTCAGTTTAGCTTCCGGGCATATGTCCAACCCTCCCTCCATAGAATGCCTAGTCACCTACTCTGAAGCAGATGGGCTGGGGGTTTCCCAGGCTTTGTACAGAGCTTCTGAGATTGTTTTTGGAGGGTGGCATTGGCTTTGCGATTCCGGGCCACAAGGTGTTCAGGCTTTAGGGGTGAGAGGTCCGATTACAGAGCCTGGGCTACAAAGCTCAGAGCTGCCAGGCTGGTGTCAGAAGTTCAATGATTCCTCGAAGCCTAGCATCACCGGACCTGTAGCGCTCAAATCTTGAAGGTATGAAGCTACCAGGTGTAGCCGTGCAGCCTCGCAGGACCCTGCATGAAAAATCTTTCAGAGTGCCCTGTAACAAGAAGCTCTCTTGAACCCTACACCCTACACCTATACGGGCCTCAATCATTAGAATAGGGTTTAGGGTTCATTGCATTATGGGGACAATATATGGGGACAATAGGGGGGGTAACGCTGCTAACTGGTCCGAACCCGAAATCACAGCAGCCTCGAACTCCCCCATACTCGCCATGGCTTGGTTCCATGGGGCCGCCTGCGCAGCCTGAGCCAAAAGTCAGAACCCAGAGACTCCAAAACGTTTAACTGCTGGATCCTTGATGTGATCTCGGGTTTTACCCTTAATCAAGGGGTTTTGGACTCTCTGGGAGCTTCAGAACCCCAAAGTCTCCAGAGCGCTCCAGCGGTCGGAGGCTTGTTTTTCGTTTTCAGAGTTTTGGGCATATCGGGGTACAGGGGATTTAAAGTCTATGAAGGGTTGTCATATTCATTCATACACGCATCTACTTACAAGCAGTATAGGGGTGCAAAGGACCAATGGCACGGGAGCTTACAAGCAGCTGAAGCACTGAACACTGTGAATCCAAGCATCTGCGACGCAAGCTGCTTCGTGCAACAGCCAGGGAAGAAAGGCTTGCCGCATGTTCCATCGCTGTCTGGATTCCAGCTGCTATTTTGCACGCTGGCCAGGAGGTGGCATGTGCTGTACCTATACGCTTGCCGAAGAGACTTATATAGTATTGAGCATGGCAGTGAATACCGGTCCGTGAGCCACTGACGCTTGTGTTGGAAGCTGCTAATTGTAGATCGTGTTGTCAACTTGTGAAAAGGGTCGTCGCATGCGTGCAAGCCGCAATACCATCCTGTCGACTTGCCAGGCTACCATGGCATGAACCAGCCTGTTCTCGCATGCTAATAACACAACTTCTGAGCTCGTGGCGCAAGGTTTCCAAGATGTGAAGAGCTTGGCGACAACCTCACGGATACAGACAGGATTCCGCAACTTCGGAAATACCTTGCTGCAGTGTGCAGAGACAGAGCAGCTCTGCTTCCGACAATGAAATCCCAGCATAGATCTCACTTTGCTCTTCTTTTCTGCGACCAGATCACCCGAACCACAAACTACCTAAAACTTCTCGGCCGAATGTACGAAAGCTGGGGCAGATGCAGCAGCCCAGCCGCGAACATCAAGCAACAAAGGATGGAAGAGGCCTCGGTAAGAATCGGACAGACCGCGATGGCAAAGCTATGAGCAAACCTAAGAAAAGGCTTGAAAGCCGGAGAACCCTGTGCTGCATAAGATTATGTAGGGTTTAGGGTTTAGGGTGTAAAGAGAATGTCTGACCAAAACGCCGGAACATCTTTCTACTACTTGCCGCCCTTAAAAACATGCTAGACCAAGTCCGTGAACTATGTATAGGGTCCTAAATGAATACTTCGTAACACTGTTCCTGTATAGTCCCGACATAGAGGTGGCACGATATACCCCAAAACCCTACTGTAACTTTCGATGTCCCTACATTACATCCAAACCTCCTGTCCCTAAACGACGCAAATCCAAGAACCCCAAAATCCGAAACCGAAAAGCAGAGCCATCAATACAACATCTCCAAAGCACTGAAGCGCAAACCACGATACATACAGGGCCTGACTGCCCGAAAGCTCCTCATTCCCAAAGCCCTAGCACCCTAAACCGAAACCCTACACCCCTGACCCTACCCATAAACCCTAAAACCAAACCCCTGCACTCTCTAAAGCCCGAAAACCCCTTAGCGCCTGACGATCAAAGCCGCGGTGCGATGTCCGGAGCTCAGTGCTGCGGCGCATGATACGCCTAAACCTTTGAGAGCAGATTTAGAGCTTTCGTCTGGTCCAATTTTCGGGTTCAGGGGGTAGAGGTTTAGGGCTTAGTGGGCTTATCCAGTAAGTTCTGGATTGTATCCTAGTTTGGTTACACTTGAGGGACCGTCAGGAATAGTATTTCTCATCATTAGTCATATTTATAGTCTCGCATATCTTAGGGTTTGGGATTCAGGGTGCAACTCGAGGCTTGGGTTTGGGGCTTGGGGCGACTTACGGCTTCATAGGGTTCAGGATTCCAAAGAGAGCCTAAACCCTAAACCCTAAACCCCTAAAACCCTAAAACCCTACACTTTAGGATTTTAGCCTTATAGACTTATAGGGGTACAGGGCTTTCGGGTCACCTTTTGTTCCACTCCTTGAGAACCTTTGTACCCGCCAACGCCTGAATGTTCACTGGAGACCACGCAACCATGATACACACAAGTCACATAAGGGCCATAACCATACTACCCGTAGGCCCCTAAGTACTTCCTTTTTATGGTTTATATTTCGAATCCTATAAGGTAATCCCAAAAAGGAACTACTTAGGGGCCTATGGGTGACCATACTGATTGTTTGAAGCATCCTGGGCTTCAAGCAGTATCAGGCCAGATCTCTGCTATGCTACCCATGGCAGTCTGAGAGACATCTCAGGAGTTTTATGTTTCAGTGGATCTTGCTCCCGCCCTACACTGGCCAATTAAAAACCAGTACGCTGTAGGAACTGTATTAAGTCATAGCTATAGCCAAGAGCTTCAAGTCGATCCCAAACCCTAGGCCCTAGATATCTCCTATGTTCCGATCTGTAGCTCCAACCCGTAAACAAACCTTATCCCAACAGTACAGATCCATACAGTCTGATTCCCGAAACCCTCTGGGAAGGGCTTCTCCGTACTGAACCCTAAAACCCTAAACCAGTGAGCAAAGCTATCGCAGAGGCTCCAGCCTATCCGGTGAAGTAGCTCAAGAGCAGGCCACAATGGCCTTTCACATTATCTAAGCTCTTGGGGGGTTTAGGGTTGAAGGTTCGGGGTTCGGGGAATTTAGGGTTCAGGGTTCAGGGTTTAGGGTTTGGGGTTTGTGGTTCGAGACAGGGGTTCAGGGGTTAAGGTGCTAGACAGGCTTTATGAAGGTTCCAAATTTGGGAACGAAACTACAGTCCAGAAAGAAGCTGAAAAGCAAACCGCTGCAGAAAGACCCCCCTTGGAGACTAGACTGGGCCTGATCCCCGCGACACAAAATCATAAGCCCCGATGCCAAGCTCTTGCAAGGGACACTGGTTGCCAACTTTGAAGCCCGAAGAGACTAGCTCTGTCCGCCCCGGAATACTCTCTGACCCCTGCATGCAAACACCACGACAAGTTTAGGGTTGCTTACAGTTCTGGTTTTTGACGGGGGTTAGGGTCCTACGAAGAGCCTCGGGCCGAGTTCTGCTGTAGCATCTTAGGTTCTCACCAGCGCTGGCCATCGAAGCAAAATGCAAGCCATGAATTCGTTAATGGCCCTTGCCTCAGCGAAGATGCTTGGATTTGGCACTTACGGGCTATTCTGTGAACTAAGGCGGCTGCTTGGGGCCTAAAGGACCCGAAGGTGGGGGATAGGTATGCTCTTCCAAGCTTCTGGGTTCTTGAGGTCTCATACTACGACTTCAACCGGACCCGAAAAGCCACGGACCTGTAGGGCGGACTGAAGCAGTGTACGGTCTTGTGCAGCCCTTGCTTGCGTCGCAATTGCCATGATCTGCGCCCCAAGCCGTACCTAGGTTTAAACTACCGTGACCCGCAGTCCTGCCAAATCTTGATCCACACCCGAAAACGAACAACGAGGATAGTTCTCTAAATTCGTGTCCCTTTCAGGCCCCAAGATAGTACAGCACCCTTAATTCAGAGAACTACCCATCAGAGGGGAAAAGATCCGAAGGAATGAGGCGTCATCCGTCAGAGACCGTGAAAAAGGCGGTGTGAATGAAGCCATTCAGGGGTTTTTGTCCAGGTGTATCTCGTCTTGAGGGTTTAGGATTTAGGGGTTTAGGATTTTAGGGTTTAGGTTTTTAGGGCTTACGGTTTCCAGGCGGCCGACTATCTGCAGCAACTCCAGATACTGCCAGCATCATGTCATGCAGCGAGTAATACCCCTAAAGTTCCATTGGGACGGTGAGGACAGACGATTGCTAACTGTTCAGACCTTCTGCTTGCAATCACCCCAAACCCTGCACCCCAAACTTAACATAGAGCCCGAACACTAAAGAACCATTAACACGCAAAGCTGCAATTTGTAGGAATGATTCTCACTACTTTTTGAATTAGATTATTAGTATCATCATCGTCGTTGCCCGTAGTATCTCAATCCTGAAGTTCCAAAGCTCGTCCCTCAAGCCTGAATCCGAAACGCTAAGTCCGCAGCCCCCGCACCGACTCCGAATTTCAAATCTCCAGAGCTTCGCAAAAAACGGATTTCTGAGGGGCCGACAGCTGTGAAGCTTTCACGCGCAGGGGCGTGGACCAATCATCCACGTGTAGCTGCATCTGGACATGAGACAAACAAAACTATGGAAGTTTGGTAGCAATAAGGGTCCCCTTTTGTATCTAGGCTCCGACAATTTGAGGCTGAATTATGTTGAGGTCGCTTCTGCGCTGCAGAACTCCCAACATGTAAGAAGAGCAACTCGTGCTGAAGCTGTGACTGATGCAGGCGAAGTCTGTCTTCAGGGCAGCACGGAACCCCGAACCTAAACCGTGGGCTCTAGCCTAGGATTCCCTGCCTTGGGAGCGAGTTGTGGAGCCCACTATCCCTAAACCCTAAACCTGAGCCCTAAACCCTAAACACTAAATCCTAAACCCTGAACCCTAATCCCCAATGGAACCCTCACGCATCTCCTCAAAACCGACAAGCACTGGTTTGGGGCCTCGGGCTCCCGGAACCCTGCAGCTTCTGCTCCCCAATTGGGCAGCCGCAGATTCTTTTTTATATGGTCTCCTCTGGGTTTAGGGTTTAGGGCCTTTAAGGGTAGCATAGGGTTCTATAGTCGGGGGTCTTTTTCAGGGGTACTACAGGGTTCGAAAATCGGGAGAAATCTAGAGGCGGGGCCCCTGAAAGGGCACCATAGGATTCTAGAATAGCCTCCCCCTATGGATTCCTCCAATCTTGGCGCCTCATGATGAAAATGCGCGAGCGCCTTTGGCCCGAAAAGAGCTTGCAGCCATGACCTCTCCCGATCTGTCAGCATAACAGATCTGTCGGTTTAGGGTTTAGGGTTTAGGGTGAAGCCGGGTATGGGCTGGCAAGGATCTTTCATCATCATGTCATTTGGGCAGCCGGCCGACTAGAAATTGCCCCTAACTTCAAGGAGCTTCAGCACAATCGTTTAAGAGCTTGAACCATTCCAAGTAGTGTTCCGTGACCATCCCTAGACTATTGGCATGTTACGCAACACCTCCCCAAAGCCAATGGTCTGGACACATGAAATCCTAAACCCTAAACCCTAAACACATGTACCATAGAATGTCCCCAGAACTGAGAGCCCAGATTTCGAGATCTTGCAAACTGGGGCGAGGACAATCCATCGAAAAAGCCGACCTCGAGCATCGGCGGGTTGACAGACTTAAGCTCTATAGAGGCTGAGCGGCACAACCTGAAGTTCTACAGAGGTTAGGCACGTAACTTATCCTAATCTCAGACTACGAAACCTGTGGCCACAAGGTGAAAACGGATCATGTGGCACGCGCCGAATCCAGGCACAAATCCTGGCACAAGCCTCGCTCAGCAACGTAGCAACCTTCAACAGCATCCCCCAAACCACGAACTGCGGGATTTATGATATGTGTTTCAAACGGTTTCAGGGTTCGGGCTCCTAAATCTTATCCTAAGCACTATAAACCCTAAATCCAACACCCCAAAGCCCGAAAACCAGAACCCCAGGCCATAAGCCCCCAAATCCATTCAACTTTCTCAACCTACAAAAAACCTATAAACCCTCAACCCCCATCCCTCAGGACCTATCTGCACCTCAAGGCCCTCAACCCTAAAACCCTAAACCCTAAACCCCTTTGGGCCCCGGCTTCTTCCGTCTCCCTGCGTCGGCAGAAGCAACCGGGCTGGACCGTGGAGAGCACCTGCTGTTTAGGGTTTCCGGGTGCAATGTTTGGGGGTTTAAGGGTCAAGGGTTGTTTGGGTCTACTGGGGGTTTTGGGCTCTAGGGTTTAGGGTTTACGGGTCTAGGGTTGTTTGGGCTTTACGGGTCTACTGACATAGCATAGGTATGGTTCAACACTACTTTTGTGCAGTACCGAACCGTCTGCCGCAGCGTACCGAAAAGCCCACGCCTCGGCAACACCGCACCGAACCGTACTTCCATCTTCCACCACTCCACACCC